>JAURVB010012821.1:0-195054 GCA_033002965.1 Piper betle
AGATCCTTTAACTTAATCTTATATTTGATACTTAATGAGGTAATATCTTCTTTATAAGTGAGAATGAATTATAGATCTTTAATTTTTGTTAACCACTTTGAAAACTACTTAGACCTATTAATTTATACTAAATTACTTAGACCTATTAATTTATACTTTGGGTCGGGTCATTATATTTCTCTACCAAAATAACTGCCAGGAAGTGACTAATTGGATAATACTAGCTAGCTCATGAGGTCCAATCCTCGTACTGGGAAATTGATAACTAAAAAGCAGCTTTATGCACTGATGATCACAGAATTAAATATGACGACGTTAATTAACGGGGCCCTCCGTCCTCACATGCTTAAAAGTCTTGCAACTAACAGCAGCCTTTAGACGCATTTATTCATGTCATTGACCAGTTTTTGCAACAGCCTTTGTTGCAAGATTAACCTGTGACTTAGTTATGCAGAATTGGGGAAATTTATTATAATGAGAAACCAATATAAAAGACGAGGCTAGATCTAAATTTGTCTGCGAGTGTGACATACTAAAAGCTGCAAATATATATAGAAGGATTTGCCCACGTTTGGAAACGTATAGGGAGGGAGAAGAATGCATGGGTTCAAGGGTTGCGGCGACTGATCACAAAATATATTCCTTGGGGAGAAATATGTAAGTAGATAGCGATTCGTAAGTCATCCATTTCCCCACAATGGGACGGATAGAAATGGCAGGACCGCCGATCAATCCTAGTATGAAAGCCAGCTTCTTCTTGTATAATAATAATAAATTTGCAAGTTGCGAGTCGATTCACGAGGGGCAGCTATATCCACGTGCGCAAACGACGCGACGCCGTCTTCCCGACTCGGTCTGCTCAAAATGCTATATGCATGCCGCAGCGGCCAATTGGTTGTAGCTAAAGAAAGAATGGCCTTGTGCCGATTGCCGAACCCCTGGCAAGTGACTTGCGGTGGCTAAGTCGTCGACCTTGCTTAGACCTGGCTAGCTACGTACGTTTACCACCGGCCACACCAATCTAGGCCTGTAACAATAAAGAGAGCCTTAATTAAAGGGAACGATTATGAAACATTCTGGATACACAAAAGTTATTGATGTACTTACGTTTATCTTAAACTAAATTTTTATTAAATAGATGAATTCATTTCTTAATAGTTTAAGCATATTTTTGTTAAAATAAAATAATTAGTTAGCTAAATAAAACAATTAGTTAACTATCTAAATTTACGTGGCCAAATTAAAGGGTGTGACATATTTCTACAAAAAGTAAGATGCCCATAACTATAAGAATTGATTTGTTCCAATGTATCGATCGCCAATGGCAGCGGACAGATTATTCTATACAAATTAGTCCATGTTGTGTATAAAATAAACTAATGCCAAATGGTTCATTTTCCTATACCAATATATATATTAATGTCCTTTCGCAAAAATATTTAATACATCATCTAATTGACAGTCAGAGAATTGCTGTATGAAGTGTTAACACTTGTTGAATTAATAATATAAATCACCTAAATTAGAGAAATTAACTTAATTATACAATTATTAATTTATGTGATTTAAACTAATCAGTCAAGTGCTATAGTGGTTTTACTATAGCACTTTATAAAATAAATCCCAGTCCTAATTAACAATCAGTTCAAAACTAGATGATTTACCTCAATCAGAAAGGGTTCTTTGTATTTCATGAACGAAGTTAACGCCTTAACAATAGAAATGATCAATTTTAGTTACCCACTAGTTTGTGAAATACAATCACGCAAAGTTGCTAACCTATGCGAGAGAAGTTTAAGTTTATCTCTTTGAATGATTTACTTTGGGTTTGTCATCAAATTTAACGAAAGAATTGTAAAATTTGGAGGTCAAGATTTTTTGTGTTAGATGTCCTGAAATTTAATAATAATAAAGAATTTCGCTCAAGGAAAATCTATGTAAAAATTTTATAAAGTAATGTTTTCTTATAAAAATATAAGAAATTCGGGAAGACATACGTGAGAAAAAATATTTCATTTTCATCTTATTTTTATAGCATCTACATATATTAAATTTTTCTTTAAAATTTTCATATTATTTTATTTTTATTATATTTCCATTCGTTACGATTTTTTCATTTATACTTTTTTCATGCCACGAGACCAACCCTAAATTGATCAATGAATGATTTAATAGCTAGAAATTGTCAATTTAATTAGTACTCAGTAGCCAAATTGGTTTATTGCCTTTCTTACACAACAATATAATAAAGTTTTTAGTAATTTCCACGCGGATGGATAAACGTAGCAGAAAGCATTTCGTGAAAGAAAAGAAAATTAGTTTGACATTTGAAGAAAGTTTTTTCATAGGAAAAAATAGTAACAGTACAAGCTCATACTTTGTGTTTCTGCAAAAGAAAAAGAGCAATTAGATTAAAAAGATGTGCGGCTAGATTATAAGACAAAAAAAAGCTCATGTGATTTAAACATTTTTGCATATTTTGAAGGAGCTTTAGCTGATACTAAGCCATATATTTTGAATAATATATAATTCAAGTATATATTATATATCAGGCATAGATCAAAGTGCAGTGTTGAGAAAATAAACAATTTGATAGTACTTCCATACTCAAAAAGTCATGGAAAAGTGCAAAATAAGCCGTGTTGAACTTTTGCCCCAAGTTGCAGTAAATATGATGATGCAAGAGCAATTGGAAGAGATGAGGACGTCCAGTTCCTCCCTAGCTTAGCTACCTCTTTGACATTGATGATCATCCATCATCCTTCCTCGGCCTCGCACTTAACCCATTCATATCCCTTATTAATTAATCGCTCTTCAACACTACAAAATACATAACAAAAGTATTCCCATATTTTTTCTTTGATTAAAACTGAATCATATAAACGAAAACTTCAATCAATATGATCATTATTGTAACTAACCTTCGCAAATCTCAAACTTCACATTTGAGACGGGAAAGTTGCAAAAGGAAAAATTGAACCAACAAAAAAATACAAATTAGAAAAAGAAGAACAGATACTAATACCCCTGCCTTCTTTTTCTCAAATGAAACAGTTCTCATGCTTGTCTATCTCAATTGTCGACCTACTCTAAATTTTCACAGTTGCCCGATCAAATTTGATACCATTTGATAGAATCATGGATTGGATTAATGGAAAGTGGGAGTATTAGGGATAATTCATCTTCTTCTATAGCAGCAGCCCATCGTCGCCGAGCTGCTGGCGCCAATACCACATGACGTCGTCGACGTCATCCACGTCCCACGAGCTGCCGCCGGAGACATCCGCACAGCCGGCGTTACTCGTCTCAACCAGCCGACCTCCGACGGCAGTTTGGTCAGCTTGGAACTTGTAGTGCTGGTAATAGCAACCGTGGGGGCTGATCAGAGGCCCGTCCGGGCACGACGGAATCGGTTCGACGTCGGCCTTCGTATTGAATAAGCCATCGCCCGCGCCGCACGAGGAGCTGTAAAAATCGCTGTCGTGGGCCTCAAAGTAGCAGTCGGGCAAGGAGTCCGACGTCAGGGCGTGGCTAAGGGAGGAGCTTTCGGGGGTGTAAGAAACGGCGGCGGCGGCGGAAACAGGGTTGTTCTGTACAGCCGGAGGAGAAAGGGGCTGCACAGCATCGGCGGGGAAGGTAGACGTTTGGCCGTTGGCGGCGCGGATCCTCTCAACAAGGCGGGGCATCCAGAGGTAGCGCATGGCGTCCTTGAACTGCTTGCTGTTGACGTCGCACCGTATCTGCTTGGCCTGCTTTTGGACCTTCGTCCTCCAATAGTTCTTGATCTCGTTGTCTGTTCTTCCCGGTAGGTGCTGCGCAATCTTGGACCACCTGAACACCATTTATAACAAACAAGGTAAAACCCTTGTTAATTATGATAACACCACCACCCCTTACAGCAAAGAAGAAGAATGCAAACATATAAGGTGGTACGTAATAGTAATATAATCATGCGATCGAAGAGCCAGCTAGCAGATCAGATACTGAGTGCATATAGATAGATAGATAGATAGATAGATATGATAATATGTGTACCTGTTGCCCCAACAAGAATGGAGTTCGAGGATGAGAAGCTGTTCTTCTGGGGTGATGTTACCCCGGCGAACATCGGGGCGGAGATAGTTGAGCCACCTCAATCGGCAGCTCTTTCCCGTTCGTTTCAGACCTGCAGATCAATGGCGGTAGTAGTCATGATGACGAGTTGGCCACAACTAACAACTCGGAAGGGAGTTAATTTGATGGGAAAGATAATAGACGACGATGAGAAGGTGACGAATTCGAACCAGCACAGCGGGCCAGAGCGTTCCACCGGCCTTCGCCGTGGTTGGCAATGTAATTGACGAGGGTGAGGTCTTCTTCTGCCGTCCAGGGCCCCCTTCTCAGATCCATCTCTTCTTCACTTTGACTGGAGGGGGAGCTACAACCTCTTCCATATTGCCCATCCATGATTCTCTCTTCCAAACCTGATATTTATTCAAGTGCGAGTAGATCAGAAGCTGGGGAGAGGAATTAGATTAGATATATTTCTGAGAGATTTTTTTCTTGGGCAAACTTGAATGATTGACACCTAGAAAGAAGAAGAGTGAGGTGGTTATATAGAGGGGGCGAAGAAGAGGAGGAGGCAATGTGTGTGAGAGGGAACGCGCCGCAGCCCGGATTGTGTCACATTTGGGACGTGTTTGATGCATTTAATTTTCTTCTCTTTATTAAATTAATGGAAAACAGAACAAGGGGCACTACTTTTGCAACTTCCTCGTTTCCGTTCCATCGGCGACTCTGGGATTGACTCGGAACTTTTGACTCTTCCTCTTTAATTTTATCTATTCTACGCACACCCTCTTTTTATTCTGTGTTAGTTTCATTTTTGTCAAAATACAACGTCTACCTTTCTAACACATACCACTTGCTTTCCATAGTGGGATCTCTATTTGTATACTTTACATCCAGCAAGAGTTGCGTATGACTCGACGGTGACCCACCTCACTCAGCACTAAACTACACCAAATTATTATTTTAAACATAACCTAGCTTTTTTATTTGGGTTTAATTTTGAAATTTGTCATTTTGATTTAAAAACTCTAAAGAACCAAGTATTAAACATCACTTAAATATCTTAATTAGGTCCTAATTAAAATATTAAATTTTATTAGGTAATTTAATTAAGATTTTAGTTTCATGTTCACATAATAGATTTTAATTAATTTTAAGGTTTTAATTGAATGGGTGTACCTGATAATTTTTTGGATAGGCTTAACAATGTCCAAATGAGCTAAAATTTAGATGGGTGGGCTCTTACACTCTAAGGTTTATAAGTAAATTCTACCATGACTAGTCAATTGGCTAATTAAGAGAACCAAAGCCCATTAAGCTTAGCCATAAAATATTGGAATAGTGTTCCAAGATAACGTACCAATTTTATTACGGTTCATTCATAGGTTAGAGGACTCCAAAACATGCTTAGATGATTTTTAACCTTTCCAAAAATTTATATCTTTCAAATAGACACTTATTGGAGAATCATATATTTTTACAATATATTATTAGCTTAAAATTACTGGCTTAATATATAACACAATCACAAATCATGTTCACAGTCATAAACATCACAACAACCATAAGGCGTATTAATGGGTGATTTTTATAATTATTTAGTGATTAGACTAAGCTTAAAATTTTACCATAAACTCCTAACATCACCATGAACAAAATTACATGATGTGCATCAACAGATCTTATAAGGTCAGAGAGTAAAAATTGAAAACAAAGGGCGATTATGCCACTGTAATGTTGAAAGTTGCCACCTTTCTTTACATTTTCCCCTCATACATGCAATTTCTAGGGCATGAAAGGTAAAATGCCTAACACAAAAGTTGTATATCTACATTTTATGAGTGCAAAAAAAAAGAATCGTGCAAATGTAATATTAGAGTGACAAGATATGATTTTTATACCAAAACAGTGCACATCAGTGACCTAAGATAATTATAACAAACATATCTATTTATTTGCATGGCCAAATAAGTACTAAAATTCTCCTAACAGGTAGACATATATGCTAAAAATGTCATAAAAATGAATTCATACAAAATTATATGTGATATACATCAAATAACGAGCATTAGAGGCAACACAAACTTGAAACTAGGGAGGGAAGACTAAGGGGATGTCTTTTGAGACATCCAACCTCAAAGTTTATAACTCTAGGGGCTAGAAAGGTGGAGGAGGGTGCCTAGAGCTCCAAGGAAGAAGAACGCCAAGGAGAAGAGAAGATGGTCATTGGAGGTGTGGAGGGAAGAAGAAATGGTGACAATATGAGGGAAAGGATGTGCTTTATAAAAAAAGGTACTTGGCTTGGTGATGTCATAGGTATGAGTGTCATACCTAAAAATGTATTACATAAAGAGGTATGAGTTTGACTTAGTGATATCATAGATATGAGTGTTATAACGAAAGAGGTATGAGTTGGATTAGATAAAGAGGCATGAGTCAGTTTGGTGATGTCATAGGTATGAGCATTATACTGAAAGAGGTAGGGGTTGGATTAGATAAAGATGCATGAATTAGATTAGCCTAAAACCCAAAGACTTAAGGGTTTTACCCTAAAGCGATTGGACCAACCTTAGGAATTATACTGTAAGTTCCAAAGGGTTAGGACAGTCCAAAAAGGTTATCAAATACATGACAAGTACACAAAAGACACGTGAGAGACACAATCCTAATATTTAACTATATATAATTCGACTGAACCAAACATGAAAAAGCGAGGTGCATAGCATCAAAACAGGTGTACCGAGCTCCGAAGGAGGCTAAGGTCGAACAAACATACACTATACCATATACGAACCATGACAAGAAGGGTTGGACCCTATTAACCCAATTCGGGTAACAATTGACCTGACGGTAAAACCCTTGGGTTGACTGCCTGGGTTTTACACATCTACTAAGGACCCATCAAGTTGCAGACTCGAAAGCATCCCGAATTGAACTGGTTCTATGCCTTCTCCAAACCTCCATATAATGCTTATTCAAGAGCACAATGACCGAATACTCTTTTAGTGTGAGGAAACTCAAGATGTAGAGATGTCAGGATCCATCAAGAATAGACTAGCCCTCTCACTAATCCAAATCCCACTGTGACTTGCATACGCGCTTGCTCATGGTACATGCGAGGTCAAATTTACATACTCTTAGCTTACTAAAACTTGATAAAAACTATATATAAGGCTGGGAAGGGAATCATATAAATAGGCTCAAAGGCTACGTGAGGTGGAACTAAATTCCAAAACAACTCGAGAGATCTCATCCTTAAGGGGTATTAATCATTGATGTAAAATACGTATAAATGGCCTATATTAAGTAGGAACAACCACTTAACACGTCCTGCAACCTGAAAATCAAATCCACAATAGAGTAAGCAATAAATATGAGAAAAGACCTAACAGACCTATGGTCAAGTGCATGAGACTCCATAACTTCATCGGAACCCACTGCTAAGTGAAAGTTTAACAACTATATATGATGCATGGTTGTGGTGTGTACTCACATTAACAATAACAGCACAATAAAGGATCATGCTAAATAGATTCACAACTGAACATCTCACACGCAAAATGAGGCACATGCAAACAATAAAAATAAATAAATAAAATAAGTCAAATAAATAAATAACAATACTAAAAATAATAATAGATAGGTAACATAAAAAAATAATAAATAATAAATAACAATAATAATATGAATAACACTAACAAGATATACGACTAGCATATACACAAGTAAGTCATAAATAAATAATTAAATAATTAAATAAATACATAAATAGTTACACAAATAAATAAATAAATAATAAAATTAATCTTAAATAATAATAGTATAAACATCAAATATATGAATATACGATTAAATATAAATAAATAATTAACATGAACGAGCAAATAAATATTAATTAATTAATTAATTAAATAGGATAAGCATGAACGAGAATAAAATTAACAAAATAAATACATCATCAATAATAATAAGTCATCATATACTCATGCATCATAATTGACAAGCATATAAATAGTAAGAAATAAATAATAATGAATAAATAAATAAAATAAATAACAAATAATAAATACTGATAACATCAAAACATGCTAAATAATGTGATTATACATCTAAATTAATATAGGAAATCTCGAATTACTAAAAACGGCTAAAAAAGGAAACTGAGTCAACTTGGCTGAACCATTCAGAGTCAACGAGGCTAAGCCGAAACAAATCAGACCAAGTTAACTTAGTCTTGGTTAATTAAATTGGTGGGCTAGGTTGGCTAGGTGGACATGGTCATGACCGTGACAGGTGGACACAGTTTGGACTTGAGCTAGTTGGCGGACACGATAGACTGGAGAGGGAAAACAGGCACGATGAGCATGAACATGGGTAAATGAACACCAAATGGAACATTGTGCCCGTCACCAGAAAACACTAATGATTGTACGACAGGGGCGGTGCTGACTGAGGTGGTCGCCGACTGAACCCAGCTGTCGGTCAGTCGGGAAACAACTTGGAAGTAGGCAAAATTGCCGCCAGGTATGATGATGTTGCCAATGGTGATCACGTCCACATTGGGCTCAATGGTGGTCTCAAAAATTTGGCCATAGCGATGGGAAGCTGTATGGGGTGATGGTCAGTGGTTTTCGACTAGCGACTAGTTGAAAAATGACTGGAAAGTGATAGAAATGCTGCTGGAAAAGTGTGAGTCGCCGGTGGCAATTGTGGCATGGTGGAGGTTGGGGTTGGTCTCAAATGGAAGATCTTGGCGAGGGGAAGCTGTCGGGGTGGTCGGCCTTGTTAGAGGAAACTTGTTAGTGCTAAAAAATTGTCCAAAAGGCATTGGCAACGGTGGAAACCATATGAGAAAATGCCGTCGCCGGAGCTGATGAAGGGTCTCAGTCAACAGCCGGCCATGAGGCAGTCATAGTAGTACCGGTCCGATGGCTGGAGAAGGTTTGGAGACTCGTTGGCAAAAGTGGCGGCGGCAACAATGGTGAAAATACTCCAAAATAGTGGGAGAAAATCCTAGAAAATAAAAGAGGTAATGCTAGGGGTGATGTAGACCATCTAGATCCTACCACATGGCACGATCTGAACGCCAACAACTCGTGGGCTTAGTGGGGTCTACTTATGGTATATACAATATATATATATATATATATATATATATATATATATATATATCACACACGGAAAGCTCGGATCGAGATGGTCAAAAGTTGAAAGTGGCTCAAAGCTTAAAATTGACTCTATGGATGAAAAGCAAGGCACAAAAACTAAATGGGCATTAAAACCTTAAAATCAATTGGATAAATATCTGATACTGAAATCAAAATGGGCTCACAGGGGCAATCCAATAGTATAAAATCCCTAAGATGTATCTAAATGAGATATCCTAAAAAGCCTAAATAGATACTAAACGCTCTAACGGACTAGATCTAACCCTATAACCTTCGGCTAACACAAGCAAAAAAATTTGTATACCTCGTGTATATATTTATAACTCATGCTCTGCTGTAACATAACTGAAGTTATTGTTTGTGTATCGAACATACTTAACCTTCATAACATGTTCATATAACCATCTGGGCCCATACTCATAATTTGGAAACTTGTTTGGCTCGAACTGACTGGCCTGAACTAGGAAGGTCAATAAGTGGGTAAAACCCTAACCCAAAGCCGATGTTTTACATTGAATGGTAAGAATTCATGGTTCACGACTCATTGGATTATTGAATAAATTAAGTAATAAATTATACTTCAAAATGTCACCAAAAGGGAGGGGATTTGTTGTAGCAAGTGTTACAACAAACCCCGTAGCAATTTTTTTATTAGTTATGAACTCCACAAATAGGGGAGTATAATTGATTGTTGCGTTTAATTTTTTCAATTGCCACTAATTGTGGGGATTATAACCAATCATAAAACTGTTAGACGTGCTAAAACAAATCCTCTCCCCACCAAAAGATGTCTCAAATATCAATATACCTTGGTTACACTAATATTTTAGATTTATGATTAATACAAAATACATTTAGGTTGTTTCTAATGAGATTAATTTGTACTTAATTAATTCATACTTCTTATTATTTGTAATCATTAGTTCATACATGTAAAATTTGAAGGACTATGCTTTAATTTAATTTGGAATTTACTCCAAGTTGTAAAATCTACTATACAAACAATGAATTTGGATTAGAGCCACAAAGATTTTCAGCTGTGTTTTAAATGGGGAAGGAATTTAAAAGCTTTAGGTGTGGGCACTTTGTTTGCAAATTTGACATAAGACATCATCATTTGATAATAAATAAAAGATATTTTTACCAAAATAAAGGATTTTTTTATATTAATGGACATAGAGAAAATCAGGTATAATTACCATAAAAAGGAAATTTTTATTATAATGACAAAACTACCATCTCCTTTAAAAATAATAATAATTTTTTTAAAATAATCTAGCTGGTGAGCATGACCAAATTTGGCCTTCAACAGATCCGACTGCTACAAGGCCAAGTCTGGCCAGTCATGGCCTTGGGGCTACCAAATTTTGCCATGGATAGCCGGATTTAGCCACCCCTGGCCCTCGACATAAAAAAGGAATATATTTATTTTTTTAAATACTTGGCCGCCGTTACAGTGACTTGGCTGACAGCGGCCAGTGGTGGGGGGCGGCCAAGACTAGGGTCTGTCGGCCAGCCACCCCTTGGCCTTGGGTGGCTAGACCAAGTAGGCCGCCCCTATTTAAAAATAATGTTTTTTAAAAAACTTAGTTGAATTCGTTATAATTTTTAAGTGAGTATTTTAAACAATTTATTTTTTTCCCTTTTGCCAGTAATTAGGCTTGATTGTCCCACTACCTAGTAATATAAAAATGTTCTAAATAAAAACTAGGTATAAAGATCTAGTAATTTGATGATTCGAATTGAATATTAAATATACAGTGGCGTAATTAATAGGGGTGTAAATGAGCCGAGCCGAGCCAAACATGGATGTTTTTGAATTTGACGTGATTTTTGATAAGCATGTTTAAGCTTATTTAAGTGTTTGACGAGCTTTGATGTATTATAGGTCGAGCTGAGCTCTTCTAAAATTCATGGTGTTTGGGCTTGTCTCATGTTCGCTCGCTATGTTTTCGAGCTGAGCTCGAGCCGAACAAATGTTTGTACTTTGCTCGTGCTCGACGTATATAGGATCAAAATTTTCTTTCTAACACTGCATAAGTTTAATGTGACCTCAATAGTATTAACGACTCGTCGAACTGAGTATTTTTTGAATTTGAATACATTGAACTTGAGTTTCGAGCCAAGCCGAGCCGAATATTCCTTAGCTCAAGCTTTGTTCATTGTTCAACAAGCTATTTATTTCGAGCCGAGTATTTTTTTGAGTACAAAATTAATGAGTACAAGTTTAAGTCTAATCAAGCCAAACGTAAAATACTTACGAGAAGATTTGACTTGCTTACTTCCCCAGTAATTAACAATGTTATTAATCACTGACCAGCAACCTCATTGATAGAAAGTGGAGTTTATATCAAATCAAAGGTATGCCATGCATAAGGAATAATGTATATATGAATATTGGCAATTATATTGCATGTCAATATATAGTTGATAATTAATTAACCAGCAAAAGAGTTTTGTGAGATTGATTTCTTTGCTACAGGCTGCCAATAGCCAATATGCCGCACGCACACCTCATTCGTCTAGCATTAATTCTGATATTCACTTGGGGCACAATGTTGCTTAAGAGATGTAGCTGGCGCGTGGGGCTGCTGGGTGGGTGCTTGACGCCATTGGAATTGGACGTTCCTCTGTTTCGGAGTAGCCGTGATTGGCTGATTCGAGACAAACTGTTTTTTTCTTTGGAATGACAACATCATTTTTTAGAATGTGATGAACTCAGTTGATGCTTGGTACGTCCACCACGGTGATGGATGCATTTAATTATCCTATCCATTGATAATTGTCCCATCACTTTGTTCAAAAGTCTGGTATTAGTCTCCGTGATATGGCTCTTTGATGGGATTGGACTCGATCTTCTTTTTTGCCAAGTAATTGATTTTCTACGGTTGTAATGGATTTGTCTTTGATGTTGATCTCTATGAAAAATACATGTGTTGTAATAATACCTGTGTTGTATTTACCACACAAGCACACACGTTAGACACACACACATATAGATTGGACTCGATCTTCTTTTTTTGCCAAGTAATTGATTTTCTACGGTTGTAATGGATCTGTCTTTGATGTTGATCTCTATGAAAAATACATGTGTTGTAATAATACCTGTGTTGTATTTACCACGCAAGCATACACGTTATACACACATATATATGTATAAAAGTAAAATTGACAACACTCAATGAGAAGAGAACTTTCTTTCAATATTGAAAAATTTTTCGCAGGCCTTCATTGAATTTAAGACTTTACTACGTTGTGACTACAAATCTTCAGTAGGCCGATCTATGTAATCACGTTAAAAATGACGCCCCTAAATAATAATTGTATTGCATATATATGTGTTCTCACTAAATTGTTAATGTACCCTGAAATTAAAGCATCCCATGCAATGGGAATAAGTGACGAGCGACGGTAGGCATGACGGACGTAAGCACTATACATCCTACAGGGCAGCCATTTATAATAAACAGTAATGGTGAAGGATCAAATCCGAGCTAAGTCAAAGTTTTTTTATTTTATTTTTTAAAAAACTAATCAAGTGTTTAAGCTCGCAGTCACATATTAAATTACTGAGTCGGAAACATTTTAACAATTGAATAAAGGAGCCACATATAGGCATTGTTCGGGTAAGTTAAGCTGGCCTTTTTTAATGCGTGGTTTGATCCAATTTGACAAAAAAGTACAGTGAACCTAGACTCCTCTCCCATTATTAAAATATCAAACAAGCTTCAAACTTATTCGATGAGACAGTCAAATCACTCTACTCAATACTAGTTGCTGGTCAGATCATAAAAATGCTAGTTCTAGAATCTCATTTCTAGTTCATAAACGTGGGGATATGATTCAGTCGGGGGCCAATAACGCACTTGCCATATCTTCAATCATAGATTACATACAAATTTATTATGAAAATCTCAACTAAATAATTATGATTCTAAATTCATTTACATATATAGTTAAACCCAAGAAAACCCCCTCCCAATACATAAGTAAAGTTAATCCGTACATGAGTAAAACTATTCCCAATGTATATGAGAAATATCACCCCAATACATGTAAAAATCTTTACCAAATTATAGAAAATTCCACCCCAAACACATGTAAAAAATTTTACCCAAATATAAAAAACCCCACCTCAATGAGTAATGCTACTCTTAATTACAAACTATAGACAAAAAGTAGATAAGGATAAGAAATTGAGCAATGTTGATCTTATCAAAGAACCGAAGAACCTAAAGCCACGTCTTCTCCTCACAACGAAAAATTTCTCTTCCTCTCCCACATGCACTACCAATGATGATTATGTTTAAATCTACATACTCTCATGTCTCACCTAAGGGAGAGCACACCATGAAATTTTCTCTCGGAAGGAAAACACACCCAACACATACGTTCAACTACATATTTATACATCTTTTGGAAATGAAAAATCAACTCCAAATATTACTCACCAATGAGTCTCTTCTTTGTATTCTATAATTTTCCTCGAATTCTTCACACTTCATTAAATATTTTCATGCCCACATGACTTCTCATGTGATTAAACATTTTTTCATGGAAGATAATAACTCCAACAATGAAAAATACCTTGAAAAATTGTCTACTTAACACTGTTGTTGAACACCCGTCAAACTTAATACACCACTGTTGATTGTCTACCGATCACCATCATATGAGGAGGGAAATATTTAAAAACATCTCCCCTCCTGACTAATGTGTAATGCTCTTTATCTCTCCTTATCAAAATTTTAAGGGAACACCAACAAACCTTAAATGAACTCCCACACTCTACTCTATGAATCAAAGTTCTGATACCACTTGTTGGCCAATAACCCACTTGTCGATATCTTCAATCACTAGAGATAGCACATAAAAATTCACCATGAAAATCTCCACAAAAAAACTATGATTATAAATTTTCATTTACAACTACAATGAAACCCGAAGGAAACCCCCTCTCAATACATGAGTGAAGTCACTTCCATACATGAATAAACAACATTTCAATATGTGTCAAAAACAACAACTATGATTATAAATTTTTATTTATAACTATAGTGAAACCCTAGGGAAACCCCCTCTCAATACGTGAGTGAAGTCACTCCTATATATGAATAAAACCACTCTTAATATGTGTGAAAAACTCCACCCCAATACATGTAGAAAGCTTTACCGAAATGTGAAAAACTTCAGCCCAATATATGTAGAAAATTCTACCTAAATGTGAAAAATTCTACCCCAATGAGTAATATTATTTTTAATTACAAACCATAGACAAAGTTGAGAAAGATAAGAAATTAACTAATGTTGATTTTATCGAAGAACCCAAAGTCACATATTCTCCTCGCAATAAATATTTTTCTTTCTACATACACTACTAATGATGACCCTATGCAAATCTTTATCCTCTTATTTTTCCCGCAGAGAAAAACACCACATAGAACTTTTCAAAAAGGAAAGCATACTCAATACATACATCCAACCACATATTTATAAATTAAAGAAACTAAACACCTCTTTGAAATGAAAAACAACTTCAAATACTATTTCATGAGCATTAGAATCCTTCTTAATGAATTTTTTTTGTATTTCACAAAGCTTCTTGAATTCTTAGTACCTCTTTAAATATTTTTACGTCTTTATGACTTTTTACGTTTTTTCGTGGGAGAGAATAACTCAGACAATGTCTTCTTCAATAATGGCTGCTGCATTTTTCTTCAAAAGAAGAATGCACAAGTCAGAATGGAAATACTTAAATAAGCTGAAGTTGTAATGCAGGCCCCATGCATTTCGTGTCAAATGGAAAGATATATTGAGGGAAGAGCTCAATAGTTGAGGACCATTAAGAAGTTGGTTCTACAAACAAGAAGCATTGCAAGTGCACAAGTAACATAACATACTTCCCAAAAGGAGACTTGCAGGGGCAACTCCTAGCAGACTTATCGACCTCCACTCCCTGTTTGTGATGTATGAGTCATGGCCACAGAGGCACAGACGACCCAAGAAAAACCTTTCCTGTGGAATTCCAACACCCGACTAAAAGCGGAACAAATAAATTATCAAGCTAATTAAAAGTTAAGAAGCGATACATGGATACCCTTCTGGTTCATTGCTTGTTCTATCCATATCCTTCTCTTTTCTCCCCTCTCCAAAGCATCTTTGACCCAAACATCTACACTTAATCTCTGCATTTTATTTTTTAATTTTTGTTGCGTATCGTATTTTGGTTTGACCGTTTTCTGTGTAGTCACAGCTGCAGAAATTAAACAGTTAGGACGGAAGCCAATTGTGAAACCAAAAATTAATTATATAGAAATCGAATTGAAATATACATTTGTTTCTGTTTTAAACTTGTTTGGTTCCGTTATCGGTTGCCCAAAAACATACTCGTATAATTAGCTGTCAAGTTTTGATTTGAAATAAACGGCAAAATAAAAAATTTTAAAAGATTATTAAACTTTATCAAAAAAGAATATTTTATTATATAAACCAAATTTATACCATATTTTATCACATTTAATCGTATTAAATTTATTATAAATAAATTTTAAAATTAATATTGAAAATCAGTTAATTTGATAATAATCTAAAGATATCCATTATCAAACATCAATTTTAAATTTAAGGTTTAGAGTTTGGGATCATGATATTTGAACAGGTATAAATGTAATAACATATGTATTTTTTTATTTTCTAAGTTCACACACACCATTGATGCATACAAACTTGAGAATTCACACACCCGCGTAGGGTTGAGAACCCACAAGAATTAAACTCAAGACCTTCCATGAAAGAAGGATGTTAAATAATCTCACATTTCTATGGGATAGTAATAATGGTGTATTGTATATATGTAAGTTTCTAAGCTTTTTAAAATAACTAGTCATTTTAGAATGCCGCCTATATAAAGCATTTTCCCAATACATTTGTCATCTCCATATTACAGTTCAAAAGAGACACGGATGAAGGATTTTGACGTAAAAGATTCAAAAGGAAATAAGGGTAAAAAAGGTATGAATATAAGTTTATATGCAAAGCCTATAGGCTTGTATGTGTGGGCCAGTGTTAGATAGCCTTACATTTTTATGGAAGATAGGTGTATATATATATATATATATATATTATCGATAGCTGTCATAAAATACCACTTGACATAATCAAGATGTTGTCTTACCTAACCCTTGGGACCTTAGCCAGTCGGTTAGACAGCTAGCTAGAGGAGAAGAAGATCGAGAAAGCTAGGATGAAAGTGGCTAATTATTTTTTATAAAAGCCTATGAGTCAATTTACTAAAGATGTCCACAACCAAGAGGTCAACTTCAATTGGACACGAAATAGCAATATTAATTAATCTTTTCTTGTGAGTGTTTTGAGAAAAACGAAGACAAGATTATCTCGCACTCACTTTTTGAGTTAAATGTAGTTAATTTGACATTTAGCCTTTTCTTTTAAGTAAACTAATCAAATTTGAGACGACAGCATGACCAAATATTACCAGATAAAAGTGCTCTGGTAATTAGCTAGAGGCCTGTAATTCGTTCCATAGACCGACGTGGATATAGGGAGACCATTGAGAGGTAGCTAGCAAAAGGTTGCTATCCGTGGAATGTCCATCACAGCTGGAAATAATTGGTTAAATTGGTACCATCTTGTTTTGTTAATCTCAAAGCTTACAGCAATATCTAACATGCATCTTGGTGTTCAATACTAAAGTCCTGTTTAACAGATATATAGTCGGTTTCTCTGGGTTTTAATAGAATGGGAAAAGATGGACGTCTTGTAGGTGGCGCAACTTGTCAAGTGGGGAGGCTGAGGCCGCAACTCCGATGGTTCGATCGTGATGGAGGCAAATGGTAGACATGGTGAAGGGACCCAAGTGGGGTTTTTCCTATACGTCAAGTAGGTGGAGACAACTTATAAGTTGCTCGTAGAGGTTAAAATGTATAGTAAGAAATAGAAAAACGAGTAAAAAGATGACGAGAAAGAAGGCGTAGAAGTAATATCTACCGTCAGATAATTAACAAGACGTTGTAACGTCTAAGTTGTGATCATGATGGAACCCGACCTTTTGGATATCCTGATGATCAGGCCGTCTAAGATAGTGTATTTGGGCAATGTTAATCTATTTTCCAGCCTAATCTGCTACAACCATTCACAAATGCAGAAACGGGTGAGGAAGGTAGAGGGGGAAGATGATGAGAAGGGGGCAGTGTCCATTGAGGTAACCATTAGTGGAGGCCAAAAGCCAAGGACAACGACCACAGAGAAATTGGAGTTTCAACTGTGGATGGGTCTGATGATGGGATTTGAGAAGGGCTTATAAGAGGAAGAACATGACCGTATAATAACATATACTTCTTTGAAGGATGAGAGAGTGACTTCACGACTTTTGCTGGTTTAGGCACTGAGTTAGTGCAGATGCAATTCATAAGCGTGAGGGGTGACCATAGTTTGCTTCACACTATTTTGTTTCTAAACAAGAGGGAAAAAACCTCTCGGTTTCAACTACTTGCAAGTCTTAATTAACTAATTAACAAAATGGCTGCTATACATTGAATTTGTGTTGCATGCTTTGGGAGGAAGAAGCTCCACACACGTAATGGCGTGAGAACCGCTGTACATATTCAAAGATGTCATTTAGAGTCTCAAGTTTCCAAAGCGGGGGAAATGATGATAAGGGAACAATAAGGCCACTGTTATATGTATACACGGGTCTTGGAAATTTTCTTGATAATGCGCTCCAAGTTATGATAACAGCGTGAAATGTTTGATCGAACATGATTGAAGTGCAATCTGGGAGTCACGTTTTATTTAAGAATCAAATGGGTGCATGCTTTTTTTTCCTTTCATTTCTTTGTATTACTGGGCAAATTAACACCGACATATAATCAGATCAAATTTGAACGCAATCTAAATATTTTCCTAGTAAATTACTTTAAAGGATCTAATATATCGTATGAACTTGTGCGCGCATATTGATAGACTGATGTCGAAGAGAGCTCATATATGTCAAATTGCAAATCAAAACAAGACGTAAGATGGTCTTGTAGATTGAAGAGAAAGTCGGTTGTTGGATGGTAGGTGAGACAAATGAGAGTAAGAGAAGGGAATTGTTAAATCAAAGTACATACGAAAAGTACTCTTGGTAAAAGGCAACCCTCCCTCCTCTCATGTTCATGTCAAAGCAGCAGCATCCCAACTTGGGATGCAATCATAGAGTTGACATTTGGTTAGCATTGACTCCTGAAAAGGGGAAAAGATAGTTAAATTCATGACCAAGCATGTTGACATTCAGCGGCTCCCTAGTGCCAGAAAACGCGGGTGTCTCTTCGGCTACCAAAAATGTTTTTAGATATTTTTCCTAAGTCAATTAGTCACAATTAAATTACCAGTGTACTTTATTGAAACTTGATTTAAAAGAGAATTATCTAACTACAAGCATGTTTGACCATATTTTTATGGATTTAATTCATGTAGCCTGGTTTTACTTGTTGCTTATTTTCTGTGTCCATCACAAACGCTTAGGGCATCTACTGCTCGAGTTTCATCATATGGCACTGACTTGCTCATGTGATGAGTTCCTTAACTTCAATCCCCATGTTGGATATACTAGGAAAATCCCTCATTCCTAGCATATCCAAAATCAGAAACTCTACAAAAAATATATGCAGAATTGATTGATTTATTGTGTAAGCTACAGACATCTTGCCATTGTGGTGCGGGCTTAAAAAGAGAGACTATTTATGCATAGCACTTGCAGACTTACTGGTTTTGACGGTTCACACGTCAGCAGAGTACAGTGATGATTTTATCAGACCAAAAAGTTATCGCCACTTCTACCAGGGAAAATATGGCCATCTTCACTTGGGAATATCGTGAGTGTTGTAAATGTGACAAGTATCAAAAAGGTCAGCAATTCTACCTTTGTCCTGCTTTCGACGACATTTTATTTAATTTCAAGAAGGAAATTACGAGCTGGTGCACATTTTGCTCTTTCACATTTTTTATTTAAATTAATTTTATTTTATGTGCAGCCGCCCTGATTTTAAATGGATGTCAAATGTCAATAAGTTACAGCCACCCACCACCTCTGTACCGGATTTATGTTTTCACAAGCATCTTTCCAGGCAAGTTTCTAGCTTCTGTTTGCAGACTTGCAGTCATACCGATTTCTCAATTCAAAACAATTTCCGGCAAAAACTGCCGGATGCCAATCACCCAAACTATAACACATTTTTCACCGCCATAGACTAGGACTTGTAAACAACATCCTATTTGTTTCTTCCACGCATTTCTCCAAAGTTCGGCATAATATATTGTTGATGTCAATAAAATTCGGAGGGAATAATGGTAGTCATCATTTTTGCCAGTCTATTTTTTAGTACTATTTATCACTACTAGTAATGACTTCTTTTCTTAACAGAGAGAAGAAGATTTGAGCTTTTTCCCTTATTTTTCTTAACGGGAAGAATATGCAACGTTAAGAATATCAGGACAAGAATGAATAATTATGAGTTTCTGATTCTTATTGCCCTGTCCATCGAAAAACATACTCAAAGCTCTTATTTCATACTCTTTATGTAGTTTTGAACATTAATTCACCTTGCAAAGTGTCGTCACATCTGGATTCAGCTTACATCGACGACCCACACAATTCATGATATGATTCAATACCAAATAACTGTTCAAGCACATTAGGGTAAACAGCAGGTTCGGATTTATGAAAGCGATGCATCTTGTTGCATGATTGCATTATATTAAGTATAATGGACTAAGGAGAACGGTAGACGAATCGAGACGTTGAGTTAAATGTTCAGAAATTACCGTGCTTTCGAAGTCTGATTAGTCGAGCAAAGGTGGCAATATGGGCAGAGATACAACCCAGAAACAGTATTTGCACAAAAAATTGCTGAATACAAACACCAATTAAAGATCATGGATCACATCTTGGAGGCTAGAGAAACACTGGATGTATCAGATCGCAGTATACAATTAAACAATAAGAAATTTGTTGATTTCACCTGACCTGTGACCTCTAATTTACTGTCTCCATGTCCATTAAAGTACAATTATATAAAACATTCCAGCCCCTCCAGCATAATAAAAGACGATACTCAGATCTTATATTGATCGTAGAGACACATATATGTAAACTTCGCGCCATCGCTCATACGTACAAAATGCACAGTGCAAAACAGCCACTTCTCAGGATAGAGCTCTATGCAAAGAAAAAAAGAATCAATCAATAAATGGGAGATGGAACAATTATAGCCGTCAGAGAATGCAACTGAAGCCTTCAATAGGATCAGACTCTCCTAGCATAAACGCAGCCTGTAAGCAATCACAGGCATCGGAGATTCTCCCGTTTTCCTTGTGAACCATTCCCAAGTAATACCATGCCGATTGATTAGTAGGCTCAAGCCGTAAAGCATCAGAGAGAAGCTTCTCGCAACTGGAAAACATTTTGGACCCATTTTCAATAGTATTGCTCCGAGAGAGACCTGAGAAGGAACGAACCCTGTGTCCACCACAAGGGCATCATAATAAGAAGCCAATGCATCTTGGGTTCGGCCTTGTGATTCATGCATAAAACCTGAGAAAAATATGACTGATTAAATGCATGCTAATCCACAAGTTTTCTCTAACAAACTTTCTTAGTGTTCCCTTCATTGCATATAATGTTGCAATAATATTGCAGAAATTGAGAATCCGATTCCATTAAGTTTATTTATTCAAGAATCTTTCAGAATCTTGCCTTCTGTATGCAGTAAAGAGGCTGAATATTGCTTGAGGCCTCTAGCTTTATGCAAACATATGTCAGCATCTTTCCAATGAGAAAGGCCTGAATACATGCACGCGAGACCATGCCAAACTTCAAACTCATCAACTCTATCGTGTCTAGCCTATCAGCATCAAACATCCAGAAGCAGCAGACAAATAAGAAATAGCAACATAAGACAATAGATGATCACCTTTCACTGTATTTGTGGTGTCACGTGATTAAAAGGCCACTATTTCATTTTTTTTCAAACTATAAAAATAAAATGGGCAGTTGCAGCATCTTGTCCTTAAAGTTTTTGTTCAGAAAAGTTATTACACATGAGCAATAATTTAAGGGCCCTCATGAAAATCCAAAATTTGAAAATTTCAATCACATATCATTGCATTAGCCAAATAAGCTATATAACCTCCAGAAGAAACAAGTATTTAGGCCTCACATTTCTCAAAAATCTGATTATTCATACTTTAAGAAGGTTGATCTTAGTTGCCATTACAAACTAGATATCTGACTCCTTCAATTTCATCACTTAAAAACAATCACCAATATTTTGCTACTGCATGAGGCCAATGCAAAAGTGACTGGGAAATAAAATCCACCTAGTCACAAGCGATTGGCTTGTAATTGATAAACAAGGAAGATAATTTTTGAATCAGATGATATACAGTGTAAAATATTTTCACAGAAATATCATTTTTTGTCCAACTATTAATGTATATGACAACGTTAAAAACTTAATGACACCAATTTAACAAGAGAGAACCTAACCTTTGAAGTTCTGAATGAGCCAAAAGACTTTTTTGTACTTGAACTAGAGCTAGAAGGAGCCGATATGTTTCTACTGCCTCCATTGGCAAAGACTGAGCCACTTTAATTTTGGCCTTAGTCTTGAGCAATGGCCCTTGCTCCCATTTTGCAGTCTCATCTAATGCTGCATCTATAACAAGTTCAGCTTCTGAATACCTCCCTTGTGAAGATAAAATTAAAGCAAGCAATTGCCATCCTTTCAGAATAGAACCTCCGGTTAAGTCAATGAACTGCTTCACATATCTCAAAGCAACATTTAAATTTCGTTGCTCCGCACATTCGAAACCCAGTTCAAAAATCAGGTCAGGATTGTGTGGGTCCAAAGCCTGGGCTTCATTTAAACATTTTAGAGACTCTGTTCGTAGCCTAGACTTCTCTGTGTCAGAAGCTGAAGATTTTGCTTGTTTTGCCAAACAAACACCTAATAAATGAAGTCCGACTCCTTTTAGGTGTTGATGTGCCCCATCTTTAGCTATGACCCTACGTGCATAACCTACCCCTTCAGAAGCAAGGTTGCAGTCATTGCTACATAATTTGGCAGCAAACAGTAATGCAAGAGGATCAACAGGATCTTCATGACTGTTCAATGACATCCTCAATAAATTCAAAGCTGTAAATTTCTGCCCATCTGCAATGTAGCAAAGTGCCAAACGATCCCAGCGCTCACAACGTGTATAAAATCCAGGAAGGAGTTCCTCAAGCTGCTTAGCCACAACAGATGTCTCACCACATATAGCAAGTGCAAATGTTAAATGCTCCATGACTTCAGGATCCCACTCTGTTTCACCTAGAAATGATTTCTTAAGGAGTATCATTAATAGTAGAACTGCTTCCTCTATGTTGTTTTTGGGAACAAAGGAACCATCCTTTTGAGCAGCCAAACTTGGTGAACTAGCTTCTACACCACCATACAACAAAAACACCGCAAAATGCTTCTGGAGTCTAGCACAACAGCTGTTATCAAGATTCCATTGGCAAAGAAGTGCTCTCCTGTATGCAGCTATTGCCTCATGGTAAGACCCAGCTTGCTTCCAAAGCAGTGGTAGAAGCTCAACCGCTTTACTAACAGTCTCTTGCAATTTACTATCAACCAGTGTGTCCGGTATACCCTGAGGAAAGATCTTCTCCACAGCATCAACAACGCTCTTGCATTCCTGGGCGGCCTCTGGAAACCCTCAAAAAATCCAGGTTCAGTACAACATTTTCAACTGACATAACAAGGGTAATACATTCAAGAGTGGGGAAACCAGTGTAAACTTTATCAACCAACAGGCAGTTCTTATTATTTACAAAATTTATATAAAAAAAGTCAACAATTATTATGTACGAGAAACTGGAACAGGTTACATTATCATCTGCATCTGCTTAAGATGCAAAAAAAAAAGTAATAAAAAGGAAGAAGGGATAAGCTTAAAGCACCAGTTATGCGTCCAAGCTTTTGGAGTGACATGGCTTTCATGTAGATAGCTTCAAGGACCAAACTAGCGGCATGTTGTGTAACTGATGAGTGGGCTGATTCACTACGATATCGAGCACCTTTCCTACAAGGTGGCTTTTCCAGCATTGAGGATTGCAGACGATAAATTGCAGCTTGAAGGTCAATTCCATCAAACACGCGGAGAGCAGCTTCTATGTTGCCCCTTTGGTACTCCAGCCGCCCAAGGAGTGCTCTAGCTTCCTGCAGAAAAACCACCATTACATGTTCAAAACTTAAATCATTTTACAGAATAATAGACAATCAAATGCCTAAAACACGCACTTTCCAAACAGGGTGATTTCCAATGGTTGTGCACAATGTGTCACCTTATTACTGGTGTTCGTTCGCATGTAAAGTATACACCTTTCAAGGACTATACTATCAGCAGATATAGAAAAGGTGGCCACAACCACTAATTGGCTCGAAGCAATGTCGCTATTTTCATGAATGCTTTTGGTTCCCCTATTATATCAGTTAAGAACCAAAGAAATAATTTTGATCAGGTGGACCATGAATTGCATATACTTTGTAGTAAAGCAATCGTCTTTCCAACACCTAAAAACTAAAAACGAAAAATAAAAAAGGGTGCAAGCGGCCAAACGAAGAGGAGTTACCACCTCGAAATTGAGCGACAGACCGTCGCGAAGTGCAGACTCGGCCTCCAAAATGTTGCCTTCGTCAAGCTTCTCCTCCACTTCGGACGTGTTCATGCAAATGCCATTCACACATACTTCCCTGCCTCCGAAATCCGTATTTCCGGATCCCGCAGACGACACATCCCCGCTTATCCCCTCCTGCTCACAAGCAGCAATTTTATTCAAGACACTCAAATGTGTCATTTTTATTTTTAAGAAAATAAAAAGGGAGGGAAGGTACCTGGAGGAGAAATTGAGCGACCTTCCTCATGTTGCGAGTTGTAGAGGGCGATCTACTGTAATAAAAAAGGCGGGATTTGGCTCCTCATAGTATCATTGCTGCAACAAGGTACCTCTCCCTCTACCGAATCGACCCCGCAAAGATCCAACCCAATCTACTCAATTAATGGAAAATCAGAAACGTACCAACGAAACCAATCAAATCCAGACAATCGCAAAATATTATGATGTTGGTGTTGATTATTAGGAGGAATGGGGAGTGTCGAGAGGCAAGTGATGGGATGGTTGGAGGCGTTGGACGATGATCGCCACCTGCGAGTCCCAGACTTCCAGGGTAGGGGAGGAGGAGGGAAAGAGGGAGGCGCTTCGTTCTCCTTTTTTTATTTTTTATTTATTCTCTACATTTATGGGCCTTTTGCCGCCTTTCATTTTTATTTGTTTTTTGTTAATGTAATGCATCCGCAATTAGAAATTTCCTTCTTAGATTTATAATTTTTCCGGACTTAAGGTTTTTTTATCAAACGCAGCTAAATGTTAATAAGAATTAAGACATGGAAAAATAAAAATTAAAATCAAATGCAGTTGGCGTTTATTTTTATGTTAACCTGAAATGAACACCAACTCTTTAATTGCAAAAACAGTTGAATGATTTAAAAAAAACCAAAAAGACAGTTTGAATGATGAAAATAATTTCCACCGAAAAATAACTCCTCTAAATGGACGAGTAAATTTTGTTTATGGAAACTAAGCAATAGAATTGTCTCATTAGATATTTCTCAACGTTCATAAATCAAATACATAATTTCGAATAAGTAATAGATACTGGAAAGATCTCATCAAAAAACAAAGATCCCCAGGCAAAATAATCTTGCGACCTAAATTTGATCCCTAAAATACAAAACAATTGAGCAAGATGTTTCTCCTCTTCACAATGATATCTGGTAATCGCAACCCTCTAGTTTCTGTTTCAAACTTGCAGGAGCATTAGAAACAACTAAATGGAAAAGACAGCATCTAGCAATCCCTTGATTTTGTGGAAGTTGCTCCTGAACAGGGGCAAGGGCAGAAGTATAAAGAAGGAAAGAATCATATGATGAGACAATTTGTCGCCCATCCGCTTAAGACTCCTCACTCATGCCTCACCGATAGTCGCTCTAATGTGAAACAAATGGCAAGCATAATCAGTGTCATCGCATAAAATGAAAAATGTTGGATAAAAACTCAGGTGACTGGCATATTTTCCAATGAGTAAAACTCACTTATAAGCTCATATGTGACAATCATAGATGTGCCCCACAAGGACATGTTCAGAAAGCGGGGGCCAAATCCTCTATAGAAGCCTCTCCAACCATCTTCCTCAATTAGAGCCTTAGCTGTCTTCATAACGGATGGTCTCCCAGCACCATAGTTGTCCATAACCTAAGCGCTCAAACACATGAGGATGAACTATGCAATTATAGTTTTTTATTTAAACCTCATGAGCCATAACACACAATTGTTAACCTGAAGTCGAGTTTTTATTGTGTCTATTGGTGTGGTTATAACTGAAGAACAAGCACCGGCAAGAGTTCCTGCAGTAGCCTGAACAGCAACCATCTCCAAATGAGATGGCCTCCTCTCTGAATTGTTGTTGTAGCCCAAACTCCTGCCAAAGAAATGATGGCATCAGATATGCTGTAAACTTCCAACAGCTTGAACAAAACAATTTTTTTGCGTAACCATAAAATATATACCTCCAAATTGCATGTTGCGCCGCACCATATGCACCCCACCATAGAGCTGATGCTGGGGATTGGGTAAGTGCAGTTATACCAAAACCCCTGTATAGACCACGATAACCCTCAGCTTTTAGTACCTTACAAACCACGTCATACGGGCCACGACATGGAATCGTCCCTGGTAGGCCTTGGACCATAAGCCGCTGACAGATCTGAAGAATCATATGCCATGTTCAGTGTTCCAACTCATAGAATTCAAGCATCACAAATTGTAAAGGAAATGGCCAATGATATGCCAGCACAAAAATGATAAACAACTCCTTTTTAACTGCAATGATTGCTTAGCAATAAAAAAAAGTAGCATAAAGCCATTTTCACTGCAAGGAACGCCAAAGTAACCCACCAAACATGAGCAAGCTTCTTATATGCTCAACTGTTTCTGTAAATAAACCAACAAAACTATCAATCCTAATGAAGTCTTATGCAAACCAATCTAACAGTCTCTGCATGTCTCAATGGATAAGGGTAATCCATGGCTCTGATTCATAACAGATACTAGAGGCAATATTAGTGCGTGGCAAAGAGTTTCACAAGGCAAGATAGAACCCAATCTAACAAACAGTAAATAAAAAATTATGCTGTTGCATGAGAAAATTTTCGGTATGAGTATTCAAAGTGGCATAAAGAAAGGTCTCCAAGGCAAAGGACCTTTGAACTTCGTCAAAGATACATTGCAACAGCTCCACCAGGTCATAAAAATTTGGAGACAAGCAAATGAGCCTCCTGTACCTTTCAGCAGAGAAACAGAACAAATTTAGATCTACTTTTTCTACAACTTACATCGCCCCTTAAAAAGAACATAGTAACATTTTGCATTGACATGAAATTATGAACATGTGAAGGTCTTTTCACATCACATAATACTGCTACATGGTTTGCGGTCACGTAATACAACTGCAAATCGCTTATGTTACAACAGCAGATGCTACTTCCAAAAGCAAACCATGTTAGTTCATCAGAAAAAAGTTTCAGCTGTTGAGACTTGGCCTGCCTTAAATATAGCAATGATGTTTTCCAGAGTTTTAATTAACAGCAAAATAAAGATGTCCCTCCTCAAAATGATTCTAAAACAATAAGACTCAGACAATTAAATGCACAGTGATATTGAAGTCGATCAAAGGGTGGTCAGTATAATCTAATCATGCATGCAACTAATTAGGTGCAATAACAGAGACGAGCTTTACATAGAAAACTGTTCATCTCTTTAATTCCTTATTATTTTTATCCGGCCGCTGGGTAATCAAATCATGGTTATCTTTAGTATGTTCAATGACGTCTGTCTAGGACACAGATTTAGAGAGTTTATAAAAAGAGTAGTCTACTCTCTCTCTCTCTCTCTCTCTTTTAAAGGGTGGATCAAGTTATGAAATCAGTTTTTAATCCCAAGCCTTCTCACCCCTAAACCAAAATTTGTAGCTTGATTTGGCCCCAAATCAAGAATCGAGCTTCGCAAACTTTGTTTGGGCTCCAATTGTGATAGATCTCAGGCATCAGTTTACCTTAATTTGACACTGACGTCTATCAAAACACTCAAAGTCCTAAAGCTAAATAAACCTTGAGAATATAGGTGCAATAACAGCTAAACAAAAAGAGTACCATCCAATAGAAAGGCTCTGGAACATGCAATTGCATTTTCCATGACTAAACGTGTAGTAAATTGATTAGGAGGAATAAAGCAGCAAATCGCCGAAAAGAGGAAAATAGCAACTTGCCACATCCAAAGGCACAAAATACACGCAGGAGACTAGGTTGGACACCATGCCTGCAACTCCATTGGCGAGAGCAATCCGAGTAGCCTCGGGCATGTCCAACTGCTGGGTGGCGTCCAACACCATCACCTTGGACACTTCCAAGGAAGTGAGAGCCAGCGCCCGACCAGGCAACGACCCAACAGCAGAAGTTCCAAAACCCCGAAAAACCCCGGGAACTCCATCCCTCCGGAGTATATCCCTAAACACAACAAATCCAGGGCGGTGCGCGAGGCCAACACCCGCCACCTGCATCCTAGTTTTCACCACGCCCATAGGATGCAACAAGGCCGACTGCGCGGTGAACAGGATCGCCCCAATCACATGAAACCTCGTCTTGTCCAATCTGGATTAAATAAATTTTGCGAATAAAAAAATTTGAAACAAAATAATAATCGATGAACTCGGGCGGGCATTCAGCAAATAATCGATACAGAAGAGAAAGAACCTGTCCCAATTGATGTTGGTGTCGGATAGGGCGAGATCAGAGGTAGCCGCATCGGTCTCGACGGCCATTGCCAGGGTAGATGGGTTGGGACGAGGAGGAGAAGCGAAGTTGGTTTTTGCAGGGTTTTGGCACGGGTGGAGCGGGAAGACTACTCGCGAGAAGAGGAAGACAGAAAGAAAGAAGCTTCGAGTTCGACCACTTTTGCTCTCACGAGCCGGCTTAATATTTGTTAATAAAATAAAGCATTAGTGAGTAAATTATGTACTTAATATTTGTTAATATTACTCGTGGACCCTAACAAGAGGGGTTGAAAGTCCATCTTTATAGGAAAATTCGGGCGGGGCGCCCTATTACCAAAATTTTATAAAATTGGCCAATAATACCCTTGTGTAATACACAAAGAATGACACGTAATATATCGGCTACTAACTAAAAAAAATGCGTTGGGAAGTTATTAGCTATAAACTATAGGTGGGGGTGTTCATCAGATGCCTTGAGTCTAGTTTTGCTCAATTCAAGCTCATTTATAATTAATATCGTGTAATAATATTTTATAATTTTGTTATATTTATATAAAGAAATTTAAGATAAATATGGTTAAACATCATATTTTATACGTAAAATATTGAGTTCCGAGTCGGGTCGAGTTATACATGTACAAGCCCGTATCCGGCTCGATTAATCTTAGTTAAGAGTCGAGTATCAAACTAAATTGAATAAAATTGAGCTTTAAACAACCATATTAACCATGATTGGATTACCGTCCTGAGTCCTTCCTTCTCCATCCAAGTTACTTTTTCCCACAAGATTATAGACGATTGATTGCATAAATGAATTAATTCCATGGCTTCCCATCAACACGGGCACATTCCTTTCGTTAAAACATTATCAAGCAAGATTTTTTGTTTTTCTTCAAACAAGTTTCGCAAAAAACAATGTATAGCTCAACAACATATGTGTTGCAAATTACTTTAAAATCGTTTGGCATACTACCTGCAATAGTATCTTCTAATCTATTATAATATACCATATGTGACTTTCAATGGTCTCACATTTTATTGTCATTTTTCTTACACCAAACAATCCTTCTATTAGGAGTATTTGTACTTACACCACTTAGTGATTAAATACGGTATTATTTTTACAAGAATTGTCTCCTTGTAAAAGGGTGTCATTTTTAAAAAGGGTGCTCTTATAGAAAGAGTGCATTCACCATTATAATTTTTAATAAATGGTTATATTTAAAAGGATGTGTTATATTTTTATCAAAGATGTGTCCTATAAATTTTATATTTTCCAAAATTTTTCCTATAAATTTTATATTTTCCCAAAATTTTTCCTATAAATTTGTATTTCATTCTAAGAATTACATTTAAATTTATTATAATATATAGAATGTGATTGGATGCCTTTTCTCGTGCATTATTTTTTTGCACTTTTTAAAATTCATTTTTGTTTATCCCTTGACGTTTTTTTGCTCTATATGTGACTATTTTTTGAGATATTTTAATAAAATATCCAAACAGATGGCCATAATAGGTAGCGATAGTGTTTTGTCAAAAATACATATAATATGATTGTACTGTTGTAGGGGATAGAAAGATAATTTTTTATGTCATTTTTGACTAAATTTTATAAAATGCAATTGATCAATTAGTAAAGTTGGATGAAATCTTCTTAGTAAAACTAATGAAGAAGATAATTTTGATGGAGTAAATATATGTAAACGAAGATATATATATATATATATATATATATATATATATATTATGAATGATACCATATATTTTTTAGAATAGAGATTTTATTGAGATAGGTCAATAAAATGGTGAAAAATGGGGTTTTTTTGCTTTTTATGTAATGAATCATGTATTATATATTGATACAAATACTTTTATCAGCGTAACGGTGTTGTTAAATTTTATTTTGATATTTTTTTATACTGGTTGGTTAGATTATATTATTAAAAAAACTATTCAAATGACATTTACGGGAGCCTGCGTCGCGCAGATAACTACCTCGTTCTAATTAATCAAAAATGTTTTTAGATGCGTCAAAACGGAACTACCCATGTAAGGGGAAGATGGACACGACTCCCGAGTGTGTGTGTCAATGACTCTTGCATATTTGGGTCGAATCAGGCCCGTCCATAGCTCCAAATCCAAATTCGCAAATCATGGCCCATTGGGCTTAGCTCTCTTCACCTGAAAAAGTAGTTCATCACCGTATAAATACGGCTCTATATCGTGGCTAAAAAATTGTGAGGATGGGTTGGTGAGAGTGTGACTCTGATTTGCAGCTAAATGGGCATGCTAGTGAGATTGCAAATGATAGCATTAATTATATTTAAACGTGTGGGTGTGTAAGTTAATAACAATCAGATCTTCAGAGCCTGTACATTGACCCGACTCAATAGAATGTAGGCGCTTGAAGTGCTTGTATCAAAACTGCATTGGGTACAGAACATGTTTTGCTCTATCAACATTGACTCATGGCATGGCCAGTGCCTGGCCTCCATTATTTTCAGGTTCCAACTCTCATGAGTGAGATACTTAATTAAGTGCTATCATTTGGTAGGTCCGATACAAAGTAGTGACTACCAAGTGGTTAATCTATCTGCCGATGGTGTATATTCGAGCGGGGTTTACTACAAGTGGAGGTGTAATCAATCCTCGACCAACATCACTGTAGACCCTAAATCTAGAACCTTAACACCGACAGGCGACAGCCGACTGCATAATATGACCCGCACACGAATATTACGATTGAGTGGGTGGTATGTTTGACCTGCAAATTTTCAATTCTGCGATTGTTCAAGGCCACGAGTTCATATGTATGAGGCGTAAATCGTGCTATGACAAAATCATTTGACAGCAACTTCACAAAGGCAATTACAGATTCAATGACATTATGATGAAAAGATAAGGATTTCAGAAACAGTGAAAGAAAGAGAGTGATCTAGAGATTTACAAGCTAGCTACGAAGCGGGTGGTGGTAGATGCATGCTTTCTCCAAAAACACGAGAAGAAAGTAAACAACGTGAAAACACTTCTTTACACGTGTACATCATTAATTAATGCTTTTAAAAGCAACACTAAATATATATATATGTAGGCGAATTAAATGGTTATGGACGAAGGCGGTGGTTGTCACGCAGATGATATATAACTCAATGGATCGACAAGCTAGTTCTCATCTCATGATAGGCATTTATTATTTTTCTACCGCTTTGCTTTTTATTAAGGAGAGGAGGATATTGTACCATTAAAGCGAAAAGGATTTTTTGATACTATTAATGTTCTGTTCAACAACTTTTGGTTAATCACGACTTCTGTTCATGTATAATTGATGATTGAAAAGTGGACATCCAATATCTTGGTTTACATGTTTATTGTTTTCGTTGAGATTCGGTTGCACTATGAATTCAAAGATGCCTAAATACTATATTCTTAATTAAAGTTACATCAATCGTTTTTATGGTCCGAACTCTCTTCCACTCCATAGTACGGTTGCGTGGAAATTAATTAATAACATATTATAAAAATATTAGAGAAGGAGATGATCCAGGACAGCATAGTTTAATATTTAAAAGAATCGGTGTTTTATTGGCAAAGACTTCTCTTTTTATTAGTTTTAAGCTTACAAGCCATGATTTTAGCTCTTTGTAATAATGAGTTGGATACAGAGCTAGTGAGCGCCTTTCTCATTACAAATTATAAAGAGTATGACTGTGGGGGCGGGGACTTGATATATACCAAACCGATTCTAAAGGAGATTTTGCTGTGCTTTCTAGTTTCTACCATATCATTGCGGCTAGCATTGTCTGCAATTGTCATACCATGAGATGCTTAGAATGGAAGGCTATTAACTTCGCATTTATATAAGTTATCAAGAGGGAAATTCATAGTCAAGCATCTCCGATGTGAAGGGAAGCCAGCTAGCTACTACTGCATCACATGGGCAGCTACCTAATAGTTGTGAACCCTAACTATGATCTACGCTAATTGAGATCATAAAGCGAGTCAAATCATTTTTGTAGTTGACTTATAAGTACAATTGATAATATTTTTCATCAAATGCTTTGGGACTTCATTGGCTTGAGGAAAGTTATAAAAGGTGTTTAATTTATATACAACAAAAAATTAGCTAGATGTGAGGTAATTAAGGCTGTAATGTTTGACTAGGTAATTACCAATTTGTCCCCTGCAGCACCTATAACAGCAGTTTTTGAAATATGTACAAGTGCGTGCTAATTTCTTGCATGCAATGCAAGGAGAATATTAGCTAGGTCTCATTGCAGTTTCTCGTTGAAGTATTGTTTACTACCGAAGTTACATATTAACTTATATTTGTAGCCCGTAGGCAAAAACCAAAAACTTGCGTTTAATTGAGACAAGCCATTTCGGTTGCATCTTTCTAGCTTCAAAGCAAACACTAGTTCCTTCTTTATAAAAGGCCCCCACACTGAACAGAAATTAAAGGGTGAGTTATGTTTGGAAGATTGTGGTAGTTCGTTCTATCATCTACGCCGCTCCAAAGTAATGATATATAGATCGATCATCAATAAACCATAAATAATCTCCCAATGGGCTGCTCGCCGTTGAAATTAAAAAGCTTATATTACACATTAATAATTTATAATCCCATCATCACATATGGTCCACATAACTCATGGCAAAACCTAGCTTCCACTCGATTGTTGGCTCCATGTGTTGTAACTCATCATCTCTCACGTACTTTAGCCCTTAGCTCCTAAATAATAAGAAGAGTTTTTTGCCAGTAAAGGTAAGGAATTTTTAATATTAAGTAATGGTAGGAGAATCAAAACTAATTCTTAGAAAAAGAGAAATTTTTTGATAATAACAAAACTATACTCTTAATTTAATTTTTTTTATTAGACGTGATTGCATCCAACATGGGGTGGCCAGATAAGGTCCCTGTCCCTAGGTCGAGGGTGGTTGGATTTGGCTACCGTCCCACTTTAGGGCAGCCAAACTTGGCTGACCATGGCCGAGTGTAGCTAGATCCACCTATCTTGAGCCTAGGGTGGCCAAGTCTAGTCACTAGTCATTGCGTGGCTACCCTAGTTCTTTCAAAAAATTCATGGCCGAGTTTGCTAGATCTAGCCGTTTTGGGCCTAGGGTGGCCAAGTTTGGTTGTCAATCATTTCGTGGCTACCCTAGTTCTTTAAAATTTGGTTGCTAAATTTAGTTCTGAGGTTATTTTAGATAATTTATATTTTTTCTCCTTTTTTAATAATTAGATCTAATTTTTTTACTTTTCAAAAATATCGAATTCAATATTAAAGTATTCTGTAGTATGATGAAAATAAGAATTCACACCAAGTAGTCTTCTTTGAAAATCTCATCTCCATCAATTTCTTTAAAAAATGCAACTAAAAAGAAGATTTTTTTGTTTAGAAATTTTATACCTCGTATTTACGACAAAACTATCTCTTTATAAATTATAACTAAAAAAATTTCAAAAACTTTATATCTTTTTTATACTAATGAAACAGAGCATAATTATAAGCCGTTTAAAGTTAGTCTCACATTTGATACTTACTTGGATAAGAATTTGGCTTATTACTAAGAATGAATGTAAAACTTGCGACTCGAGTCAGGGTTTTATATTTAGAACCAGTCGGTTTGGCCATTATTTTCAATAGAGTCAGTTTCATAATATGTGTGCTGACCTGAGACTGACTATGTGTGTGAGATCCTTCAGCTTAGTCCCACATATAATGCTTACTGGGCTAAGATCCTATTTATAAGTGAGAATAAATTATAAATCTTTAACTTGGTTAACCACTTTTGAAGAAATGACTTAGCCTATTATATTACACTTTAGGCCGGGTTGTTACAAATGGTATTAGAGCATCCTGGTTCCATATTAGATGGTTGGCTAGACTAGAGATGTTAGCTAGGATACCAGTCACGGGTCTAATAAGGTCGTGAGCTGGGGTTGGCAACGGGCAAAGTGTAAGAATTTTAGAGGCGGAATGGATTAAGGTGGGTGGATTGTGAGATCCATCAGTTTAGTCTTATATCTAATACCTAATTGGCTAAGATCATGTTTATAAGTGGGAATGAACTATAAAATTTTAAATTAGTTAACCATTTTTAAAGAAATGACTTAGCCCATTATGTTGTACTTTGGGCCGGGTTATTACAAATGAAATCAGAGCATCCTAGTTCAGTATTAGATGGTGGTCTGGACTAGGGATGTTGGTTAAGCTGTCGGTCACTGACCAAAAAGGTCATGAGTTGGGGCTAGCAATAGGCCAAGTGTAAGAATTTTAGGGACAGACAAAATTTTCCAAGGTAAGTAGATTGTGAAATCCCTCAACTTAGTCTTACATCTAATACCTACTGGGCTAAGATCTTGTTTATAAGTGGAATGGACTATATTTAATACCTACTGGGCTAAGATCCTGTTTATAAGTGAAAATAGACTATAGATCCCTTATTTATAAGTGAGAATGAAGTATAGATTTTTAACTTGGTTAATTACTTTTGAAAAAATGACTTAGGCCATTATGTTATACTTTGGTGCCGGTTTGTTAGAGTGTGTTATGAGCCATAAGGGTCATGTGTACCCATGTATATGATAATAATGTCAGTAAGGCAATAGCAGAATGAGTTATTAAAGTATATGGGAGTACACCTAATTTTTTATATTTTATTTTAGTAAACCGTCGAAGTAGATTTAGGTCATTATATGCGTAAGGACGCGTTATTTATTATTTTTGGGTGGGTTAGTAGGCTTAGAGGATGTCATTCAAGTTTTGACTCGATTATTTTATTTATGATATTTTATTATATTTTATTTTATATTTTTTAAAATTTATTTATTATTATTGACTTAAATTAGGAGTAAGTCAAATTTTATTTACAAAACTACCCCCACACCTTAACCATGTCCGCCCTTTTCCCTTTCTGCCCCTGATGATCGACCACCTTGCCCTCCCCTTTCCAGACGATCACCACCACCAGCAACCTCGCTGCCAGGGTAGTACCGCCTTTGGCTAGCGCCGCAGTTGCCCAGCGCCTCCGTTGCCTAGATTCACTTCTCCTTCCCTAACTGAGGTCACCATCACCTTGCTCTGTTTCATGGAGCGTTGTCGGCCTCACCACCGTCATCGACTAGGCCATCACTTCCTCACCCCGTCGTCATTGCCGACATGGTGCTGCCCAACCTAGGTCGTCTTCTCCCCATCTGTTTCGCTCATGTGGGAGCCCAGTCAAGCCCCTCTCGGCTTCCTTCTCATCCTCACAGAATCGCCACGGTCACTGCCTTTTCCGTCTCTAGCAGGACGTCAGAGTAGACGCCGCCGCCATCCCTTGCCAGACTGCAGTGATGCACTCCAACCTCCTCCCCTTGAAGTGCCCACGGGGACCCGTCCCTCCTCCTTTGTTGTTCGGTTTCCGGCAACACCGTGTATTGTCGCCAGACGGCAATCACCATCCCTCGCCGACAGTTATGCATCTCCTAGGGTTTGGCTCAAACCCCACACCACCTTGTTGAACCGTAATCGACTGTCGGCCGCCGCTCCGTTGTCATAGCCGATTTGTGTCTGATTCATTCTTAGATGCTTATCGCTTCTCAAATTTTAGTTTTTTGATTTATTTGGATTAATGTGCATATCATTCATAATTTTTACGAATAATTCATCTTTTTGTGAATATGTTCATTTTGAAATTTAGTGATTATTATCTATGATTAATAAATTACATTATGAAATTTAATATTGATAATGATTAACAATATTTCAAATTATTTGATTAGGAAATTAAATACGTTATGGATGATGTGAAATTGTGAAGTTACGTACTAGGGTTATAATTGTGTAGGATAATTAATTATTTGATTAAAAAGTTAATTCAACGTGAGAATGGATATGAGATGAGGATAAATTTAGAAATTGTGATGTAGTTACCTAGTTAAAATAAATGATAAGAAGATTTTATATTGTTAGTTGTTAAATTAATTTATTTGTTGATAATCCAATAATGATGTTAGTAATTATAGTATTCATAATTTTGTAATAATTTCTATGCATCCATTTCATTTATGCATGAATGTTAGCATTTAGTTTGATTGTGTAGGTACGAAGTAGGAGTTCAATGTGTAGGGGTATAATCTTGCTTAGAGCTTTTACCAGGTCCATTTAGGATTTGCCCCTAATTTATTGTTCATTCTATTGTGATTTTATTTTGCTGATTGGAGGACGAGTTAAGTAGTATTTTATTGGATCCTACTTAACTCGAGTCATTTAATCAAATCATTTTTTAGATTAATAATCCTCAAGGATGAGATCCCTCTACTTTGATTTCAAAAATAAGACCCATCACAAGTTGCCTTCAAGCCTATAATATTAAATCCCTTCCCAAACCTCATATATATATATATATAATATATATATACATATGTACATTTTACTTAGACAAGAGATAGTGACATAGGCTCGTACGTACCATGAGCGGGTGCACATGCTAATCACAACGGGCTCTGGATTAGTGAGAGGGCTATTCCATTCCTGAAAGATCCTGATAACTCTGCATTTTGAACTCCTTACACTTGGAGAAAAGTGGGGGTTTACAGGTATTATTTAGTATAGTGCATGTCTAAACATATGGTTCAAAAGGTATTAAAGGCGACTGCCTTACTTGGCCTTCATACTCATAGCCAGGAGATATATTGAGGAAACGAGAGGGCTTAAGATATACTGGTAGTCCCAAGGGACATAAAAGAAAATAAGAAAATACCAAGAGAGGCATCATTAGACCAATCAATTCAGGATGTTGTTGAGTCTGCGGCCCGATGGCTCCCTAGTAAATGCATTTATGAGAGTTTAACAGAAGATGTATATAGTTTTCTTCAAAATGAGAGTCATCTCTTATTTGCCACTTTGCTATAATTATTTCTGAACCAGTAATATTTGTTACTAACATTTTCTTCTATATATATGTAGGTAAGGAGCATGAGTCTGATATATCAGCCTAGATGTAGGAGCAGTGATATCTTGTGCGCACACATCTGTCTGACAATGGAATGTTTGTTTTAGTTATGATATTGTGATGAAATGCAAAATATGGTTTTGTGTTATGATATATATTGTTAATAATGGTATGATGATACATTGTTAGTAGAGAAGTTTTGATTTTGAACATGTTCAGCAGGTGGGTCAAGACCCAACCTAAACCTAAAAATGTAAATGTGAATAAGAATGAATAGATGTGTCGAGACCCAATTCAATAAGGTAGAATGAATGTGAATTAGTAGTTGATTCAAGACTCAACTTAGAACTAATCATGCAGTTGAAATGAAATTATTGTGTGAATATTTTATGAGATATTTATATTATCTATTATTTGACAGGGTGGCCCTTATTACACTTTTGGGGAAAACTTTGTCCGTTTGGTTTTACAAATTTTATCGTGATTGTTTTTGAATGTTAATTGTTTGTCATGTCATTCATGTGGTATCCTATTGGGGTTCCTTGCATTTCATACATGCATTATAAGATTTATCTTCCATTTTAAAATGTCGAGAGTAGATCCATTCGAATTAGGTTCGGGTTTGCTGACATAATTGGGTAACCCGTAACATTCTAGTGTGGTTTGCGAGTAAGCCGAATTTGGGGTGTTACAATGAACCTTCAACTTTGTTTAACTACTTTTGAAAAGATGACATAAGCTTATTATTTTATACTTTAGGTCAGATCGTTACAAATGGTATCTGACTTGGTTCTATATTGGATAGTGGGCTAGGCTAACTACAGGCTAAGTATAGAAATTTCGAGGATAAAATTTTCTAAGGTAGATAGATTGTATGACCTCTAAAAGGTAACTTCACATCTAATACCTAGTGAGGTAAGATCCAGTTGTTTGTGAAAATTGACTATATATCTTTAAAGTTAGTTAACAACTTTTGAAAAGATAATATGAGCCTATTAGTTTGTATTTTGGTCCGAGTTGTTACAATAATACAAAGCTAAATATTTCTTTTCCAAACTGCAAGATCGACAAATTAGATATCATGGGTCGGGGATCTATTTAAATAGAGATTTAGATTAGGCTAGTAACAACCCACCTATCAAAGTCATGAAAAATATTATTAATAATAAGAATACGTTACAAGAAAAAAATTACTTAAGCAGTAGTAATTAATTGATCAATAAGAAATCTAACCATAATAAAGAATAATATGAGAGATTCACCTCGTCTCACGAATCGTAACATATGTTTCACAATTATTCTATTAAGTTCTCAAATAAAATTAGCAAACCACATATAGTCCAACATCTTACATAATACAATTTATTTATTGATAATTCATCGATCTGTCCTCATCAACTAATCCTTGATGTGGAATGACCTACCTGTGGAGGCAATTCTACATTAGTGCTGAAATCACTAACACGCATTATAACATCTCATGCTCAGTTTATTCTTCAACCGAACTGAAATATTATATTATTTAATATTATTATATTTTAATTGAATTACATAGAAGACCACACTTACGAACCCCCTAAGATCTAAACCTAATTGGCGTTTTAGAAAGAAGACAATCACTACCACAACTACAATAAGCACAGAAATAAAGGAAAGAGGAATATTATCCAAAATATTATAAATTACTAAAAATATAAGATCTCAAAACATAGGGTTATTAAATTAATATACTTAGTCAAAAGTAAAGATGTTTGAGAACAAAATAAAATAAAATAAAAAACATCACAAAACAATTGACAATAGCGCGAAAGGAGTATGTTTATGTGTGAAGCTTCTAACATCCCCATGTATCCGCCAACCACACCCTAGGCACACTACCTACATAAAAATTAAAAGGAAAAATGTTAGTAACAAGTTATTAATCAAAAAATAAGATAACAATTATATCAAACTGACATATGAACTCAAAAATTCATAAAAAATAAAACAAAAGGTAATAGGACACTACAGAAGGATCACTCAACATCTAAAGAAAACTACACCAACGTGCAACTTGTAGCTGATTGGACAACATCATTTCTCCTATCCTCTTTAATTCCACTATGCACCACTCCTCTGAGCTCTGAAGCATAAAAAATTAAACAGAAGGTGATTGGACACTATAGAAGGATCACTCAACATCTAAAGAAAACTACACCGGCGTGCAACTTGTAACTGATCGGACAACATCATTTCTCCTATCCTCTTTAATTCCACTATGCACCGCTCCTCTGAGCTCTGAAGGCAAACCAAGTATACCATAGTCATGATATATCTCATAGTTCAGGTATGAGAAGGTCATAAATGTAAAGGCAAAAATGATACAAAAGAAATAGAGTGCTATGCCAATCCCATTAGCAATGAAACAATTGGGTTCTTCAAAAGGTAACGCCCTGGGACTTGCCCCTCAAAGTGAGACTTACTTAAAACAATCTCCAATCTCCTAACTCTCCAAATCGCAAAAATATAATATTATAATAATAGACTTATGTAGGGAAAAATTATGATAGGTCTTTGAAAAGAAGGCAACTTCCTGTGGATCTTTTGGTTCTAGAAAATAACTCAAGGGGTTTCAACCTTGACGGTTATTAAACACGATGTCTAAATGACCTAAATTAAGTGGGTTGTAGTAAAACCATCACTTGACTAGTCATACATTACAAAACAACCCACCCAACATATAAACAAAAATAAGACTTAAGTCCTAAATAGACCTAGTCTCCAAGCTCTCAGCTCCAAGCAATCTACCACTGAGCTCAAACCATGAGACCAATAAACAAGCTCAACTCAACATCTAACACAATTTATATCATGCATGCATGAGAATGCGTGAATAAACGAAATAATTTTAATTTAAGTCAGTTATTATATATATTTGTTGCTTACAACAAACGAAAATAAATGAAATAAAAATATGACACGAATGAATAAAACAAAACAAAACAATAGTGCAAGAGTTATCAAAATAGAAAATTTAGCCAAATTGTAGGTATATAAGATTAAGGTTCTAGATCTGGTCAAAAGTTATAAAATTTCATAAAATATGAGGGAAAAGAAAAGATTAAATAACAACGAACTCAAAAGATTAATGGCTTACTGCCGAGTCAACGATGAAAATATACACTTCAAAATATAGTTGACAGATAGGTACTTTGACATACAACCAACTTTGATAGCAAATTGCGACAAACTCCGACACCGATGACAATATTGGAAAAACTCAACGAAAGGTACAAGAAAAAGACAAAGAAATAAAAAAGACAATAAATGTTGGTATAGGAAACTAAAGAGATGAATATAAATGCATGTAACTATGTGGATGGTCTATTAATGTGACATGACTTAAGACATCTTTATGACTCTACTACATTATACTTAAACCTTTTATAAGAGTGCAAAACTAAAAAAGCTTTAAATGATGATTGAAGTACAAATTAATACAAAACAAAAGGCTTTATCCTTATTAACTCAAGTATTTGGTAACTTCTTGACCGTAAATGCATGACTAAATTCCCCCAAAATGAGCTCACTAACGTGTAAATAACCATATTAATTATTTCTAAAACACACCAACAACACACACTAATCGAAACCCCTACAATAGGCAACCACAGGAGCCAAAGGCTTCCAAATCAAGCCACGAGCAACACCAGCACTCCATAGAATTGAGAGCCAAAAGCCAAACCAAACTGAATCAAAAGCCAAACTAAATCGAATGAAAAATAAAATCTTAAGCCGAAGGCACAAATTTTATATGTATAATATCATGAACAAGTTAAATATTCTAATCATATTTCAATCACATTTTCAATTCTCCACATATGAGCATATGCCAAGCTCCCGTCCTTAAGGAGTAGCTGCCCCTACCAGACCATTTAACCCACAATTGTACACGTGTCGATACTCCAACTTACGGAAAGTGATATGTCTAAACCCACCCTCTCAATTTCATAAATGCATAATGGGTCCTGTGTTTACACGCTCTGATACCCCTTTCAACCTGGGGGCAGGTGATAACTCTATAAAAGAGTTATTATTATTTGCATTTTATATTGAGTTTTTGCCATGTTTCGAGTCGTTTATATATCAATTTTATTATTTTAAAATTTTATTAGATATTATTAATAATGCGAAAAATTATTGTGAGTTTGCTGTAAAAAATGCTAATTAATGTTGTTCTAATAGGGTATAAGAGTTAGAAGACGATCCTTAGCCAACTAATGGGAGTTTGTGGCAACTGACTCTAAGGATAAACGAGATCTTCTTAGGGATAAGTGTGATCTTCATAAAGATATATTGTAAAAATCTTTGGAGATAAGGATATCCTTGGACGTTAAGGATAAAAATGATCTTCATAAGATATTCTTAATGATCTTTAGAGTTACAGATAAATATGGAGAAGTTCTATATAAGGGGGAGAAGAACAACATTAGACAACTAAGAGATGGCACGAAAGACAAGAGAAGAAAGACGAAGAAGTTGGATCAGAAGAAGAAGACGATTTCTCCAAAAAGTTTTTCTTTATTTTGATTTACTTTTCTTTGTAATTTAATGATGTCTTTCATATCACATATGAATTTCTTGTGTTTAATTGAATACTTTATGGAGTAAATTCTTTTAGGATTTTCAATAACACTTAGTGCATGGATTAATAAAAGTCATTAATTTTTATCTATGTGATTGTGATGTTGGATTATCTATTTTATTCTGTTCATTAATGCTATCATTAGCTTGATCACCTATTGATTAATCTAGAGATTTGATCTTGTCTAGAGATAGAAAGATTAAATTTGTCAATGAATAAAATAGTCTTTGTTCATATATTTTAGGTGATTCACATATGAGATAGAGATATACTCATATGTCTTGGGTAACTGTTAAGGGCAGAACTTAAAGTATTATTTTGCATACATAATTTCATAGAGATATAGGAGTTGGGTGTGAGTAATAAGTTTATGGTGAATCTAAGAGATGTCATAAATAATTAATTCCCATGGTTAATAATCCAAGTGCGCAATCCGTAGGTAGAAGTTATAACTTTAATCATGTAGATCACTAGGTAATATTGAAAATCCTAGGTTTGTCATCTTGAAGTAAATATTTGATTTAAATATTTCATTTTAGATTAATTTAGTCTTAAATCATAATTTAATCATTCTTTATTTAAGTACAATTAATTAAATTAATTCTGGTAATTGAAAATTTCTAGTAATAATTCCTCACGGGACGATACTTTCTTATCATTTTATTACTTGATTTGGCACATGCACTTGCGTTATAATTTACACATCAGCAGGTATAAAATCTTTCAAGTAATTTTATCTTACTCTATGTCGGGCTAGATTAATCTTGGTTCTGATTGCTTTTAATGCGAGTGAACCTTGATATGTATCTAAACCGACCAAAGTTATATGTACCCTATCGTATATTTTGATTAGGTTGGTTGAGTCTGATGCGTGTCCAACAGGCCAATGCCAAAGCCCTATCCATGTGTAACCAATTAAAGACAACCTTTGGAACAAAACACGTATCAAAAAGTTATGCGAACCTCGTCATATATTTTGATTAGGTAGGCTAAGCCCGATGCATTCCAACACGCTAATGCCGAAGACCTACCCTTGCCTAACCAATCAATGACAACCTTTCCAATAAAATGAGTATCAAAATGTTGTACAAACTTCATTGTATATTTTGGTTAGGTAGGTTGAGCTCGATGCATGTCCAACACGCCAATGCCGAAGCCCTATCCTTACCCAACCAACCAACAACAACCTTTGGAATAAAATGAGTATCAACATGTTATACAAACTGGTATCTGAGGAAAAGAGATCGACAAGTGGATAAGTCCAAATATGAATACATGAATTATACATCATAGATTAAAGATAAAATATAAACTATATTTATAGAATAACTATATGTCATTCTTAACTTAACAAATATACATAAAATAGATAGCATACTGGTGTAAAGGAACACACTCATAAAGGGAGACTCAATCCGAGAAGAGAGGAGGAGGGATGGTTGACAAATTTGAAGAGAGAACAACTATAAAGTGGAAACTATGAAGGATGGAGGAAGTATGCTTGCATTCACTCTTCTTTTCTCTTAATATAGAGGTGAGGGTGATAGTTAAAGGAAGAAATATAGATCATCTTGTCCCTCACCCTCCATATGTTTGGAGAGAAAGTAAGAGGGTCTATGATAGGGTTGGTCCCTCCCTAAGGCTTAAACCCTCATTTGTCAAACTTTAATTTTATTTTCTATGTAGTGGTTAACAAAAGGAGGAAATTAGGGTTAACTTGTCCTTTCCTTCCACATATAAAGGGAAAAAATTAGGGGTCTAGGCGAATGGTTGACACCTCTCTATAACTCTAATCCTCCATTGTCGAGCCCAAAGCCCTTAAGTCAAGATTCGACTTAATAACTTCTTTTGTCAAGCCACAGGAATCACATTATTCCCTTAATAACTTCATGCTTGACTTAAACTCAACCATAATTTAAAGTGGTTCACTCCTTAGCCATTCAAGTTAGTTATGTACCACATGGTTTAACTATAAAGTTTAAGGCTATGGTGGCATGCCCTTTCTTGCCATAACTTAAACCACTTAGCCATGAAACCCTAATTTCAAGTTAGTCATAAACTGTTATTTCACGATTCAGTTATTCTATGATGAGGTTCAATATGACACATATTTATAAGGATGTATTTTTTTAAAAAAGTCCCTCTTTTTTTTCGAGGTTTTACAAGACTCATGAATCATAGAAAAGAATTATGGGGATAACTTTTTTTGAAGGTGGGTGAAATATAAAATGCCCTAATTAATTAGTCTAGTTAATTAGTCTCACATTTAATACTTATCAGGGTAAGATTCAATATTTTAATAGGGATAATACTTATAATTTTTAACTTAGTTAACTACTTTTAAAGAAATCACAAGGCTATCAATTTGCACTAATTAGGTTGGGTTGTTACATTTTGTGAGCGAGAAAATATTTTAGATAATTGTAGTTTTTAACCTATTTAATATTGTTGGATTTACAATATATAAAATAGTGAAAATTTAATTGTATATTAACTATTTAATCAGCGACAAAATATTAAAAATTGATTATGACATAATCTGATAAACTTGGTTAATGGTTTGGTTATAGTAAAAAATTTTAAAACGATAAATAGCTACGTTAAATGACAAATATTATTGGGGAACCATAACTGAGCCATTTATAGCACTAAGTAGAAGAAAATTAATCTATGCTTCTTAATATGGAATTGCCTACAAAATAATGATTAGATCAAATACTAATCAAATTTAATTGATGACTATGGTAGCACTTCGTGAAAGGAGGTTGCTAATAGTGGAGAGAGATAATAAAGATTACAAATTAAATAAATTAGATCAAGCTAATCCTTAGCACCCCAAAGAAGATTGATAATGGATAAGTGAAAATAGTACTAATAAGCAATTAATAATCGCACAAAGCAACTAACAAGTCTAAATTAAATAAAGACTTTTGTTTTGGTGTGCTAGTCAAATCATGCAGGGACTATAAATAATTTAGAAATTGCTCACTTAACAAGAGCGTTAAATGATTATACAAATGAGATAATCACAATTAAGTAAAATGTATGAGAGAGAGAAGAAGATAGTTGATACATGAGAGATACACAGGATTTTATAGTGCTTCGTAATTCCCACTCCACTCTCTTATGCCTTCCAAGAAAAAAATAGGTCTTCCTTGCTTCACTCGGATCAATACTTATACACTAGTAGGTAATCTACACGCCTTCTTTTACAATCTCTTTTTTAATAGCTAAGAAGCTTACATCTACCTCTAATACCCTAGAGGTGTACAACCAAATGAAGCAAAACCCACTCCATATCGAACATCAAGCTCATCCAAGAGTTAAGGTGTCTCCTTCTCAAAGCTATTCCACAAGTTAAGGAGCCTATACTTTCACCAAATCTTCCCTTTAAGCCAAGGAGCAATCCACTTCCAATCACCTTAGAAACAACCCTCCACACTTATAGAGGCAAACAATCTGACCACATCTCCTTCACACCAAGGAGTAGGTGCTCTTCACTCCCTTTCAACACTTTTGAAGATTACAAATAAGATCAATGGTCTAATTGCTTAAGATATTTTACAATCTCTCTTAGATATGAAAATGTAGGCACTTTTATCACAATATAATATTCAAAGCTTGTATATCCTAAAAGATACTCCAAATGTACTCCCAAAGTCCATATTTATAGCCCATAAAATCATAAACAAGAATAATAGCTTTTATACATTTGAACTAGCCACATCATTATCTCTAATGTATAGTTTTGGTAAAAGATCCATCGTTCGACTGCCAGTGTACCTGAGCTGATTTTCTATCCTCTACCAATCAACGATCAACTGCTGATTGATTTGCCAAAAGGCGTTTAATCTCATTGCCAAAATCGTGTGAACTGAGAACCTGTGCGATCGGTTTCTTTTACTTGGAATTGTGTGCAAATGAGTTTCAAATCTTGCCTTAAAGATTTTACTAAGTTGAATCACCAAAACCTTAACCTCAATAAGTTAGTTTTTAATATTTCTATAAATAGTTCATTGCATCTACGATGGGATCAAAACACTTCTTTTAAGATTCCAATATGAAACCTCACCATGCAAGTGATGCAGCATAGAACTTAGGAGAAGTCATATATGATTTATGAAGATCGAAGACTACACAGTCTGATCACCAACCTGTGTGCCTTCTACTTTATTGGCATGGATATTGTAGTGACTAGTGATACTGCTGTGGCTCGAATTCATACAGAAACAACCAACCCACAAACAGATATTAGATAAATATATTTCTATTTATTTATACTGTAACAGATGTTGCTTGGCTTCTTCCTAAATCTACCCCGCCAGCTTGTTCTCCAGTAGCAACTCGCTTGGTTCAAGCTACACACTCACTCTTTCTGTCTGTCTCTCTCTCTCCTCCTCCTAGCTCTCAATGCCCACTTTCTCGTCATCAGAAAAGCGGAGCTAAAGACACCTCTCGGTGTTCTGTCAACCTGCATTTTCTTTCCTTTTTGTATAATTCTTTTTTCTGTTCTCTCTTATACGTTTATTTGGAAGGTCTGATTTGTTTCCATCTTTTAAGGGTCTCTTTCCATTTTCCTGCCACTACTGCTTTGTGCGCTTGAGAAAGAAGTTGCTCTCATATTTCTTTGACCATTGTTTTTAATGCTAAAAACGTCATAATGGTCAATGGTGCAGTTGCCCATTCCACCCTTTCTGAGCTTATATATTCGGGTCCTTGGTTTCAAACCTTGTCTATAGTCTACCATTGCAGCTAAAGAGTTGTCTATTTGGGTAGTCAGTAACCGCTCGGTCCAAATCGTTTATGGGTTTGTTCTTCACTCTGTTTTCTCCCCAAATTCGTTCCGGGAGAATCAAACATTTAAGTTTAAATTTTAGCATGGAACTTTATCTGCCTTAGTCTGAGTATATGTTAGACGATTCAAGACTGCGCCATACTGGAATACTCTAATTGCCGGCTAGAGAGTAACAGCGTAAGCTGTTCTAGCTCTGGCATTCTTACGGTCCTGTTTATATCGACTTCCCTCTTCTTTCAAGAATTTACTGTAAGCTGCGCTTTGAATAAAAAAATTACTGCAAGCTATTTTGTCTTATAATTTGATTCAATGGAGGAGACTTTCGTGCCTTTCCGTGGAATCAAGAACGACATACAAGGAAGACTGATGTGCTACAAGCAAGATTGGACCAGTGGCTTCGGTTCTGGCATTAGGTGTCGGATTGTTTTGTTATCTTCATTTTTGTTGATTTCATATTATTATGAACTGTTCAGCTCTAAGAGAAGTTGGGTATGAAATATTTTTATGTTTAAACGTTTTGAACTTTTTCAATTTAATCTCTACTCTACAATCGGTTGACTTGCATGCAAACATGTTACATCTTAAGATGTAGCTAATTATGCGTTCCTCTTTGACTGCAGGATTCTGGCCCCAACTACTTACATATTTTTTGCGTCGGCAATTCCAGTCATTTCATTCGGCGAGCAATTGGAGAGAAATACTGGTTTGGCCCAAGATCCTTAGTCTTGCTATTCCAATTTGCTACTCTATATTTGCAGCTTGTAATGCCATTGCATTTAAACCATTTAAGAATATAATCTGGTGTTACTATTCGGTGAAATTTATGTTTACCAGACTCGATCCCTGAAACAAAAATCGTAAGTAGACACTAAATTCTATCTAGTTTTCAGCTTAAAATTTTACTCATTGAAGGATTGCATGAGTAAGTTTTCTAGTTGCAACCTAGCAGCTGCCTTCCATTATTTTGTTTCTTCATTGCCCCCCCCCCCCATTGGAAGGAAATCCAAGAGATAATAACTCTGGTGGATGATAATCAGCATACCCATTTGGATTAAATGTTTTGACTCTTTCTTTTCATTTAAACCATAACGTTGAGTTGAAAAACTTTCAAATAGATCAACTGCATAACATATGCGTGATTTTGGCAGATGGTCTGATAACTGCTGTTCAAACTTTGGCATCAACTGCACTGTGTGGAATGCTACATTCGATCATTGGGGGTCAGCCTTTGCTGATTCTTGGAGTTGCAGAACCAACCGTGCTTATGTATACCTTCATGTTTAACTTTGCTAAAAGCAGAGCTGATTTGGGTTCAAAACTGTTTCTTGCATGGACAGGATGGTATGCTGCTCTATTGTGTGTTATATATAAGGTCATCCATGTTCAACTACTTATTTTTCAAATGCTTTTCTCTAGATTTTTAGAAGATTGTGTGCTTCCAGATAGTTTTTTGTCACACTTCTAAAAAAAATATAATCTTGTGCGCTCAGGGTATGTGTGTGGACCGGGGCACTTCTTTTCTTACTTGCAATCTTAGGGGCATGCTCTATCATCAACAGATTTACCCGTTTGGCAGGGGAGCTTTTTGGTTTACTCATAGCAATGCTCTTCATGCAGCAAGCTATCAAGGTGAGACATTCTGTTTGAAGTTGGAAGATTAACAGCAGATTCTATAGAATCATGAGAAAATGCATAGACGGGTCTCCTGTTGGTATGATAATAGATGGTTCGTGTTTGATTTCTTGAACTTCTTGATTGAACTCTCTAAGTTCAACTCGTGTTTTTTTTGCCTATTCTCGACTTTGCAAATTAGCCCTTTCATATCCATGTGCGAAGTCGTTTGATTACTGTTAACGTTATCTCTTTGATGCAACTTCGACTGGTGAGGAATAATGCCCTTGTTGGCTTTTTGCAGGGCTTGGTGGAAGAGTTCCGAATACCCAAGAGAGAGGATCCAAAATTGACAGAGTTTTTACCTTCGTGGAGATTCGCTAATGGAATGTTTGCTATAGTTCTCTCCTTCGGCCTCTTATTGACTGCACTAAGGAGTAGAAAAGCACGGTCATGGCGCTATGGCTGTGGTATGAATTATGAGTACTGTAAACTTTTCTTCACAAGAAAATTTCACTAACCATGCATTAGCTTAAGCTTAAGCCGCTTAAAATAATAATAATAATAACAGAACAAAAAATTGATTCTCATTTCCATTGAAAACGTTTGTTCGGGTCAGATTTTTGAGAAAATTGAAACTTTTGTAGGTTGGCTACGAGGGATTATTGCAGACTATGGAGTCCCATTGATGGTTCTTGGGTGGACTGCCCTCTCATACATACCAGCTGGTAGTGTTCCAAGGGGCATACCTAGGCGCCTTTTCAGCCCTAACCCTTGGTCTCCTGGAGCCTATGATAACTGGACAGTCATCAAGGCAAATTAGCACTCTTGTTGTTTACTTTATTTATCATAATTTAAAATTTTAGGCAAATGGAAAATTTTTCAGTGAATATTAATCCTTCATTAAAATTTTCGCAGTTGATTTGCGAAAGGCCAAATTATAAATGTTGTCGATTAATATTTTCTTTCAACTATGTGCAGGACATGGTAGATGTACCTGTTCTTTATATTATGGGAGCCTTTATTCCGGCAACAATGATAGCAGTCCTCTATTATTTCGATCACAGTGTGGCATCTCAACTTGCTCAGCAAAAGAGTTCAATTTAAGAAGGCCACCTTCATTCCACTCTGACTTATTTCTTTTGGGTTTCATGGTATACTTTTGCAGGCACTTTTATTTACGTATATCAGTGTTTAGATTCTAATGTTGTATGCAACAAAATCTGGCTATAATTGGATTTTTTCACTTTCTAGCATTTTATTTCTGCACTATGACAATCTAACAAATTCTTGTCCTCTCTGAAGGTGATATTGTGTGGTCTCATTGGAATTCCTCCTGCAAATGGAGTAATTCCTCAATCTCCAATGCATACAAAGAGTTTGGCGACACTTAAACATCAGGCATGCCTTGCAAGCTGATTTTATTTTTGAGAAGTAAAATGGGTACTTATTTGCAGTCTGACATTTTTTGTTCTTACTTGTTAATTACAGCTTCTACGTAATCGGCTTGTAGCGACGGCCCGACAAAGTATGAATAAAAATGCAAGCTTGAGTCAGCTATATGGAAACATGCAAGAAGTCTATCAACAAATGCAGACCCCATTGATCTATCAGGAGCAATCAGTACGGGTATGGATACATGCCTAGGCAGAACATTGTAGGAACTTAGAATTTGAAGCTCATACTCAAATTTGTTTGCAGGGTCTGAAAGAACTCAAAGAATCCACGGTTCAACTAGCTTCAAACATGGGAAATATTGATGCCCCTGTTGATGAATCTGTGTTTGACGTTGACAAGGAAATAGATGATCTATTGCCTGTAGAGGTGAAAGAACAGAGACTAAGTAACTTACTTCAATCTATCATGGTTGGGGGATGTGTAGCAGCCATGCCATTTTTGAGAAAAATTCCAACTTCGGTTCTTTGGGGTTACTTTGCCTACATGGCAATTGAAAGCTTACCTGGTAACCAATTGTGGGAGAGAATACTATTACTTTTCACTGCTCCAAGTAGAAGATTCAAGTAAGCAGCTCAGCCCATCTGCCAACCGTCAATATATATTTATCCTCTTGTTTCGTCGATATTAATGATTTGCGTGAAACATCTACACAGGGTTCTGGAGGAGTATCATGCTACATTTGTGGAGACTGTGCCTTTCAAGACAATTGCTGCTTTTACCATTTTCCAAACTACTTACTTGCTTGCGTGCTTTGGAATTACCTGGATTCCCATAGCCGGGGTACTCTTCCCTTTGATGATCATGCTTCTTGTTCCTGTGAGACAATACATTCTAACCAGGTTTTATAAGGGAGCTCACCTTCAAGACCTGGATGCTGCTGAATATGAAGAGTCGCCAGCACTACCCATTAACCTAGCATCTGTGGGTTTCATCAATCATTTACACACTCATTTACTTGGAAAGAAAATTCATTAAATGATTGGAAACGTGCAAAAGGCTAACTCACAATTAGAACGACGTCGAATATGTTGGCTGTTGCAGATAAGAAAAACCATTTATTAATATATGTTTGGTGTGTGTGCAGGAAACAATAGCAAGTTTCAGAACATCTTTCGCGGACGACAGAGAAGTTTTCGACGAGATGGTGACTCGAAGCCGAGGAGAGATTAAGCGTACATGCAGTTCAAAGATAAGCAGCTCCACAGCAACGCCACTCGCAGATGTGAGAGGAATTCAAAGCCCCATGCAGAAGGCATGTAGCCCACGAGTGAATGATCTGAGAAGAGGGTACTCTAGCCCTCCGAATGGTGGGAAAGGTGGCGGCAGTCCAAGAACATCGACGGAAGCACGAGTATCGACGTTGGGTGAGCCTGCAAGGAGCTCAACATCCAAATAGATACTGATTCTAGCTACTTGTTCTTCAATTCCCTCTTTGGTTCTTCTTGTAAATTAGTACCGAAATATGGTATTACCCTAGCGGTATCTCGTTGTAAATATGGAAGAATCGAAATGAAGACATAAGAGTTGCGCATATATATCGAGTATGTTTTTTCGCTGTTGCTGCTTATTTGTGATCCCAATCTGGTAACTAGTGCTCAATCTACATCTAAGCATATATTTGTATCTCCTTCCCAACGTCGACTTGCGTGTAATTAGTATCATCATATCTCCTCCTTACTGTTGCTCGTCTTGCAAACCATGTTGTATTATCTTCCATAACACTCTCTTAATTGTATCTAGCTCTACAAATATTGGATCCTTTTGAATCTAAACACCATATTGCATACGGGTGATTCTATCAACTTATAAACTAGTCAATAATAGTGATAAATATATTTGATTATTATTATTATTATTAAATAAAACATTGAATATGTATGGCAAATTAACCTAAGCTATTAGTAATTAATATGAGAAATCATTTTTAATAAAAAACTTAAATTCATATTTCTTGCTAAATCTAATAAAAACAATGAACATCGTGGAGATTTTTAAATTCAGGTAAAATTTTACTATAATGATCTTCTAATAATAATTAAAAATAAATAAATAAATAAAATATTGAAGAAAAAGTAGTAAAATCCTAATTAAAATAGAAAAATGGAGATAAATTATGGTGAAGATAGTGAAGTAGCATAATTACTCGCTGGTTGACATTTTTTTAGAGTGGAGAATGAATGATCCAGGAGATGGTGGAGGGCAAGAAGCTATAATAAAAATGTAAAAGGCAGATGAGTGAGTTGATGCGACAATGAAACCTCCACCTCTGTGAGCCGCTACTTCCTACCTCACAGAGAATTTCATCCTCTCAGGAAAAAAAAAAGAGAGTAAAAAGTCAGAAGATTCCTCGGTTCATGCATGGCCCCTTCCATTCTCAGTGATAACTATTAATCCTTTCCGTCCCCTCGGTTCATGTTTGGCCCTATCATTAAAAATAAAAAATGTATTAAAAAATGCTCGGCCCTGTCATGGCGTTTTTTGCAGTATATATGGGTATTGTTGTCTACGCCTTAGTTCTTGATCTTCGTCATTGCCATGACCAGTTTTTGTTGAAAGCTTTTGTGCTGGACCAACTTCTCAGTGATTGCTGTCTTCATGTATTAATGTTTTCTTTCTCAACTTTGGCTCTGCTCATTGCTGACGTTTGTGATTGAATTACGTCCTCCACGAAGTGGTCCCAATTAATTTACCATCTACTCACTATAGTTTTTGACCTTCGCTTTGACTCAACTCAGGAGTCGACCAGTAGCTTTCTTGAATTATACTCTCTAGAGGATTGTACGTTGACCGATTTACTAATTGATTTTTTGAATTATATTTTAAATATATATATATATTTAAAATTATATAAATTAATATTTTAAAATAATGTAAATCCTGTCTTTATTAATTTCATGTATCAAAAGAACAACGTATACAAAAAATTTTATTTATATAATTAAAATTTTAATATATATGTGACTCTAATTCAACTTGGAGACGACTCTAAATTAGCTTAGAGACAACTCCAAATTAGTTTAGAGTCGACTCCACTTCCTGATATACCAAGTTAAATTCAAGTTTCGAATTTTTAAACTATGCCACATACACATCATGTTTAAACTATACATTCTTGATTTGAACTTCTACCATCTCATTAAAGCTAGCCAGCTTGAGGTTTCTATTTTCGCTTATATCATATTTTAGTTCTTGCATTATAATTATAATTATAATTATAATTATTAATTCATATTTTACATGAATAAACCTATGGTTCTATAAATGCTTAATTAATATTAGATTTATTTATTTTAACTATTGTTAAATTTTTTTTAAATTTTAAGATTTCAAATGTACCTTGAATTTATGCAACTAGTTGGCTACATTAGTGAACATCTTTAGAGGCAGCAAAATTGATTAACAAACAGAGTTTTATGTGAGCGCTAATTGGGGGAACTCATTTATTACATGGATAATCGTTCTTTGGACATGTCTAAGTTGTTCGATTTCATTGTTTCAAGTCTGTTTATTGATAGCTTAAAAATAAAAAAAATAAAAAGTGGCAGAAATACTTTTAATTTTTTTAAAAAAAATTAAACAAGTTAATCTTTCCGATAGTTATAGCCTAGGCTTTGTCACAAAATAATTTTGTAACAAAAATTTCTTAAAATTTAATATAAAATTTTCTATTAATACTAAATTATTTATAAATTTTTTTGAGCGGGCTCTTTTACGGCTATAAATAGCTTGGTTACACTTTGTTCGATAATATTACAATAATTATTTACTATTTTAATAATTTTTACCATAACCAAATCATTAGCCAAGTTTTAACCATTTTGTCATTAACTAAATGGTTAATATTTTGTTAAATTTTATCCGCTTTATATATTGTAAATCTCTTAACATTATGAAGTTGGTTTAAACTATGGTAATTTAATATTAGAAATTAGAAAAATAAGTAAATAAATCATTTAAAGTAAGTAACCTCATCAAATGATACTATGACATTTGAAAGTTTCAAGACCAACGTTGAGGTAAAAACGAATTTTATAATTATATATAAAATAATTAAATAATATTTAGTTAAATTGGTAAATTGATTGCAGTACAACTTTATACCATTAGAATTTATATTTAAAGTTGGTTCGATTAAATTAATCAAAAAATTTCACCATTTTTCTTATATGGTAGATAAGGTACTCTTCATTTTTATTCCATTTAATTCAGAAGAGTTGGTAGATTGGTAAATAGCGACCATATACAACCCTAGTCTCTTTTGTGTTCACCAATTATCTCACAATTGTTTTTTTGACACGCAAAAGCTAAATTTAAAAAAAATGTTTTACGTACAATCAACACCTATTTTCTCTATGTACGTTCTTATATAATTGTCTGAGTTTTGAATTATAACTAACAATGTACGTATGACATGATTCATTTAAAAAACAGAAAAACGTCAAAAGCAAGAACTTGTTAATTAATGTCAAATCACTTGTTTTTGACAATAATTGATTCATTTAAAAAACAAAAAACTCCCAAAGAAAGAACTTGTTAATTAATGTCAAACGACTTGTGTTTTGACAATAATTGTATCATCTAATTAATTCACCCAATGGAAATATAGGTATTAAAAACATAATAATCATCCCTTAATGCTCATCAATTGCATATAAATGAAATAGTTAATATATTATTAAAAATCATCCATTTATTATTACAAAACATTAATAAGCCACTTTAATATTGTTTATTGGACTATATATAAATATTAAATTATTCAACTATATATCCTAACAATAAATGTACTTATATTTTTCATTGACGGTAAAGAAATCATCGTGATTATTTCTCAATATAAGCTAACCAGCTATTACATCGTTTTCCATCCTTATATAATCGATCAAAACTTGTAATGATCGATTATATAAAGATAATAATGTGATCAGTAACTGAGGATTTTTGGGCGCAATGCTTGTGTAAACCTTAACGTGGTCGGTGTCTCTGATAGTGTTTTCTTGTATTATTGAGAAAAAACTTTGGTAACAGTGAAGCGTTTGATCTTGTGCCACTTGATTTTTTTGATTTTTTCCCATTTCTAATAGTTGATTAAGTTTATACTTTTGCGTTCTCAATAGTTGCATGTGCAGATACCAGTCATATGACGTAAAGATTTAACTAATACGGAAATATTGTTCTTACCATTTTAATTATTTTACAAATGAATTATTCTAACAAGCAGACAATTTTGAGTAAAAATTCATACTCCCTGATTTCTTCTTCTATCCCTGTATGTAAATTCCAAGTTCTTGTCACTGCTTATAGTGCCACAAAAAGACAAATGGCTATTTCTTATTTCCCTATTATACATTGAACTTGTAATGAGGTACTGTTCTACCGTTTCTATGAACGTCTCTACTAGTTCTATGAACATGCCTTTCTTTGACTTGCGTTTTTATTTTGTTTTGATCTATGTTGAATAGTGATAAAGTAAATACCTTATGTGCTTTACTGCTTGTCATTGCAAAAAAAATAAATCGTGTTGGTAATTGACTTAAAATTTCCACTTTCCCAATAAATATCTTCTCTGATTTCTAGCATGGTTCAATACCATTTTTCTGTGTGTTAGTGGCACTTAACTCCGGGATTAGGGAAATTTACCATCTCTCTCAGTACATGGGATATGCAAATTTTATGCCAATCCTGTTGCTTACAACTTACAAGTTTCTGTTTTTAAACAATGAGCAATTTTATCACATTTGAGCTCCATGGTTTTGGGACTCTGTTTAACTGATGCCCTCGTTCAATTTTGCCAGACTACCCTACCTGTCAATGAGATTACTGATGCTTTAGCAAAGAAGGGTTATGACATGATATCTTCGGATGAGTCTGCAATTACGTGTACTATCACTCTCTCCGATTTGCAGAGCAGAATGGAATTACGTCACTCTTTGTACATGTTCCTCTCTTCTTGACTATAGATGAGGAGACCCAAATGCAGTTCAGTGCATCCCTTCTAGGGGTACTTGCCTCTTTAAGTTAGCAATTTAAATGTTGCTAATTGCTTGCATCCTGAAAATTTTGTTACTCATGCCCTCCTATGGGGGAAGATTGAGTATCAGAGTTTAAAGGTACGATGTGTAAGTAAGAAACCCACTTGAAAGTAATGAGACTCGAACCTGATGTTTAGGTTTGTGCGTATTACACCAACTTCAATATATGTATGCGTCATTGTGTCTCTTGGAATAATTATGCATTCTGTCTTAGGGGCCAAAAATAATGTATTAAAAAATCAGAAAGGTTTGATGAACAAAAATATTCTACTTGGCAGTATTTTTTATGTAATTTGGAACGCAAATAACTCTCCCAATGGTATAGTATAGTTAACAGTAAACTTCATTCAATTTTATCAACAACGCAATTCTTTTTTCTTTTTTAATTCAATGGAATACTTAAGTCTTTTTTTACCCTTCCTTTATCCAGAACATGTGCGAGCCTTTTGTGCTTGCGTACTGGGTTGGTCTGTTTGATCTGTTCAATGCAAGTTTTTCATTTGTTGTTTTAAATTTGTTTCCTCCCATGGAATAACAGTGATCGAGTTTAGTTATTAGATAAAATTTAGAGTTCAAATTGTAAAATTTAGTTGTATTCCGCTTGGTAGCGACATCAATAACCAGCTAGTTGCCTACTCAAATCTCCGCAAGCTGCAGAGCTCAAATCTGCCAGTAGCTGGTAGCTGGTAGCTGGTATCTGGGATTGCATGAAGTTGGCGGATATATTCACAACTTAAAAGGAATTTCGGAAGCCGTTGCAGAGTCAGATTGCATATATTCACAAATGATTCAAGGATGGTTGGATTCTATGTTCTTTTCTCTTTCTGCATTAGTTGAAGAAAAAGGCGTGCCCCCTTGATCAGGTGAATGATTTTTACAGACGCCGGCCTTGACAAGCGAGAAGCAACGATCTTTTGTTCTTCAAGTTCACCTCACTTGGCTTTCAACCAATTGTGCATTTGCCTGCCGCAATTTATCAGGACAATGCTCATCCTCAAAATAATTAAATACGCTTTTACTCAGAGTTCTGACCATAAGCAAGATGCAGAAAATAGATCCGAGAAGCTGAAAAATAAGTTTCCACCGGTTCAAAAATAGGCATGCAAGCAGCAATATTATATATATCTATATTGCCTCTCTGGCATAGCGGGTAGTGGAACATCAACAAAGCAAACAGTAGTACATGATAAAAACAATACATAGAAACAGAGCCACTGCAATCGAAAGAGGGAAACGAGTTTAAATAATAATAATAATATTATTATTATTATTAAGAAGATAAAGGTATCTGTACAAGGTCACATGTGATATGGGCTCGCGTCCATTAGTTTCTTGGTTTCTGTGTGTGAGTATCCTAGCTAATGCTTAAGCCGAAGTTGATGGGTCAGCAGCCAAAGTTGGAGGAAATTTCATGCAGGGACTGCGGCTCCCCTTCTTGCAGGCAAGAGATGGGAGGAATGGTAAGGGTCTGAAGAACCCCGTAGGCGTTCCAGCAAAAAGGGTCGTCGACGAGCTCGCCCTGCGCCGGCAGCAGCTCCACCTCCGACATGGTGATGTTGGTGCAGGGGAAGGTGTCGCTACAAGCGAAGTGGATGGGGGGCTCCTCACATCGTACGTGCCCTTGATGTTGGTGTAGGAGACGTCCGACACCAACACCGCCGCCGTCTCGTTGCGGCATGCCTTGGTGAGGCAGTAGTACTGGTCCACGATGATGCAGTTCCGGACGTTCTCCATGGTGACCCCGTCGAACTGGATGCCGGAGACGGAGCCGGTGCCGCCCTGCCATGTCTTGATTCTGAGGCCGTTGTCGGAGTTTCGGATCACGGAGTTCCTGACCGTGATGTTGGAGACGCAGGAGTGGGAGTGTTGCACGCCCAGGCTGCCGATGCTGATCCCATGGCTGTGCACGCAGGTCACGTTCTCAATGTCCACAACTGAGCACCCTGGCCCGATCGACACACAGTCGTCCCCTGCACACGAAGTACGTACGTCTAATTCGCGCATCAACAAAATCATATATGTATATATACATATGTATATGCATCTAAATTGGTGGGTCCCTGTACAGAGTGTGCATACATGATGCAGGTGTAAAATGGGGTTGATCGAGGAGTAGTAGTACTCTGTTAGGCCGACTGCTTTTTTTTTGAGTAGGTTAGGTGTATTGTAATAACAATAATAACATTCAAGCAAGTGAACGACGGGGAAGTGTTACCATTGCTGATCATGGAATTGTAAATGCCGACGGACTTGGTGTTCTCGACGTGAATGCCGTCGGTGTTGGGGCTAAGGGCAGGGGAGTCGATGTAGACGTTTTCGATGAGCACACCTTCACACCCGTCGAACTTCACGTGGAATTGGGGGCTGTTCTGGATGCGGAGGCTGTTCAGGTACAGGTTGGAGCTCATGAAGAATCGGATCATCTGAAAACAAGATATGATCACCACCTCACCATCTATTTATCTACACATATTATGGGCACAAGAATTCAGAATGACGCAGGGTCAAGTTAACTACTTACAGCTGGGCTGTCACAAGGTCCTGGCAGGGTCGAACCATTTGGCCCCTGTAAACCATGAAAGCTTGAATTAGAAGCTGGGAATTTATAATTAAGCTACCCTGGCAGATCACAATGTCATGAGTACAACAACTTTGGCTGGGAAGGGATTGGATTCCATGAATCATCATATCATACCCTGTGAGGCTTGCAGGGTAGATCCCACCATTTCTGCCCATTGCCCTCTATGATTCCCGACCCCGTCAGCGTCATGCCGTCCAGCCTATAGAACACCAGCCATTGGTGCTTGCTATCCGACTTCGGCCAACAGTCCGGCCCCTCCGGCGGCATCAACACCCCATCCACCTAATCACATTAGATCGTCATCATATACATACATACGTACATATATATATATATATATATATATATATATAAATATAAAACAGAGTCATCTTTTATGTTTTACAATTCGATGCCATTCCATGAGATCAGAAACAAGATTAATGGTCGTGTGGTTATTCGTCATCATATAGCTTGAAGAAACATCCTTACTTGGAAAACCAGGCCAGGCTTGCAGGGGCCGGAGAAGATGGTGGAGGTGATGGTGAAGACGTAGTCGGAAGGCACCAATAGGACGCTGGACTCGGCGGCGCAGGCGTCTTTCCAGGCTACTCGGAAGGCGTCGGTGTCGTCGGTGGTGCCGTCCCCCACTGCGCCGTAATCTCTCACGTCGAAAACGCAGCCACCCTCGTCCGAAGAGGACGGGCTGGTCGAAGGAGTTGGAGCCACACTTGGTGGGGGAGACGGATAAGGAGCCTCGTTCGGCAATGGTTGTTTCTTGCTTGGGCTTTTGGGCTTGTGATAGTGAGTTCTACCATCTACATTGCAACAACGAAAGAACAGAACGGCAAGAATTGCCCAAATGAAGAGCGGCAATATTCTCATTTCCATTCCGGCACTTGCCGATCAGAAGCACAAATTCGGGGAGGAGAGAACCGAGGAAACCGTCTATTCTACAGTGTCATCGTGTTGGATCTTGGCAAATCACATTAAATATGTTCGAGCAAAGCTCAAATTGTTAGACGGAGGGAGTAAATAAAGAAGAGGGGATATGAAGGTTGTGGCAAAACAAAGAAGCTAAAGAGAAGAAGCTATTGCGAGAACCAGAGCACGTAGAGCAACTCATTTTATACTTGAAAGTTTGTAGTCTGTGGACTTTAATTCTATTCTATTCTATATAATAATATACACAAAAAGACGAAAAGGTATTGATGTGGAATTGGGACTAGTCATTTTGACTGCGGTGAGTCTGCAAGTTGAAGTAAGAGAAGAGAATCTCCCATCAAACGCAAGACGCGTGTCTATTTGATACAGATGTATATATTCATTCACATATATTTATTTATCATGGAAATAGAACGGTTGGCCTCTTTTTTTTACAACTTCGAGCTGGGACAGCTTGTTTTTGTTCTGTGAAAAGAAGCCCCATAGCTAGCTGCGGGTCACTCTTCCCACAACAAGCCTAAAATGAAACTGAATAAAACATGGCTTTGGCGTATACATACAGGAGCTAGTCTGTTTTCATGCGGCCTAGCATAGGCTTTTCTAGTGTACAATACACGTGGTCAACATAGACGTATATACAAGACTCCATGCATATATTACAATATACTAGGACGAAAGTAGAAAGTTTTGGTGCATGGGTAATGGGTATGTCCCCTAATTAATTAATTTGGATTGCACAATGTATATACGTACTACAAAATAGTACGGTGGTCCGCAAATTAGACAGTTGGGATCCATTCATGTTATTATGTACCCTCGTATATATACATAAAATTGTGCTTGGTAAGTAATTAAGATCGTTCGTGTACGCCTACTACCGCATACTTAATTTTCAAGTACAACATCAAATTAATGCAAAAACATTCTATTTCTCTATATCTCGAGAAGGAGGAGAGTAGTAATAATATCAATTGTATTATTAGTTTAGACTGTGAGATGAATCGCCAAAAAAATAAAGGCCGGATATGTGCCACTTAAGACCACAAAGCACTTGAAGTCGGCAGCCGGCAATGTTGCTAGTTCTAGCCAGTTGGAGAATTGTGACGCATGCAGCTTATAATATATAGGCTAAATTAGATTCATTGATGAGGAGATGAGCCGCATGGGGGAGATGGATGAGAATTAGTACCAATTAGCAAAAGGGTATTAGATGACGTATACTTGCATTATAGGCTATAGCCAAGAGTAAAAAATATATATATAGTAGTAGTACTCCCATATTGGACCCGTGAGTTTTTGTTGGACGGTTTCAGCTTGTGGCGAAAGATCAGAGATGCATATAACTCAATAAGGTGGCGACAGCAGAATTAATTCAGTCACGGGTTGAACAAAGTGGGGCTCGGGTAACTATGAAAAAGAGAACTCATCCGGTTGAGAGACTCAGACTCATCCCCCATCTCTTCCTCTCCTCTTCTTCCCTACGGCCTGCAATTACAACGTCCAATATTTAGCCGACATTTTTGTATGATCAACATTACACCCCGGCCTCATCCCTTCTCATGACATGAATAAATATTGAAACGAGTGCGTGGCCACGGACCTACAACACCTCCAATATTGTATTAGCTAGTACAGCTTAAACATGAACAAGCTGGGAGCCCCCATATTCTTTTGTGCACTAGTTGATCATATTGTGATGAAACTAAATAAACTAGAATCTAATTCCTTGATTTGCGTTTACACATAATATCCAAGAAATTAATGTGGGTCATAAGGCCATGCAGCTTGCATTCGTGCATGGATTGGTTATGAGTGAACTAAAGCATAGCATTATATTATATATGCATGTAACAGATCCAAATCTATATCTGTGGGCCCGGTGCCTGTGATCAGAGCACAATATGATCACGGGCTATGGTATCCGTTCGTGGTAATCAATTAAGGGGCTTAGAATCAACGGTCTATCGTGTATATAAATGTGGTGAATTCCAGTGGTGATGGAGTATCGATCGATCGTCAATATTAACATTGGAGAATGTTGCTTCGTTATATATGTGGTCTTTCTCGGCGAGATGGCCATCTTGTATTGCGGAGAAGATCAATTCCCAAAGCTGATGAGTTTGGTTACATCACACATTCACATGCACATATAAATCGGCTTGGCCTCTTGTGATCGATTGCATGGCCGTAGTTAACATGATTTATTTTATTTATATATGTTTGTTGAATAACTTGAATTGGATCGCCCCACAATATCAGGGAAGTCCATTGCATAACACGTGTGTGGAGCATTTGCCACGTCTACCATTTGGTGATTGTTCTTTTGCTGTGTCACGGGCGGGAGTGAAGAGAGAGCTCGTCACATGTTTGTATGGACTATGGAGGGACGATCGCCCTGGAAGTTCACTTTTTCGATTTAGTGGTCTCAATTTTGCTTGGAAGTTGTGTTTGTTGGGTAGAATGAAAGGCTATGAAAGTGAAAGAAAGGGCAATAGCGAATCATGAACAAAGAGGTATAAGTACAAAGCATCAATGAAAATGTCCTGCTATTCCCTTTAAATTAAGAGGTTTATGACAATGAGCCCGACAAGTGTCGGGGACAAAAGCATTGTTAATATCAGCTTGATTGCCCCCCAGTCAACCCGGGACTAAGTGAACTTTCTTTGTCGAAATATATTTATAAGTTTGTTAATTAATAATATATATATATATATGTGTATGTACGTACTTACGTATGTGTGTATGTATAAACATATAAACAAAGTATAGCATATCACTAACTTGTCCGGCTAGCTAAAACCTTTTAGTACTGTAAATGCTGTCTTACCTAATTTGGCCATTCTAAAAATCTGTATCAGATTCGGCAAATCGAATAGCTCATCGATAGAGTCAAGGACTCTAGTCACGAGTACTCCTTTATTTTCTCCGGTTTGTTTACGGGATGCTAGAAAAATAAAGAAGAGAATACGGAAGCCATAAGCCGTCCCATCCACAGATATTCGGCAACATTTATGTCCGACAAAAGGCGGTACGTTCCATAAAATATTGCGCATGAATTTCAAGGACAGATATACGCTCCTACAAGAAACAAGTGTACATAATATTATACATCACTAAAGAACGAAAGGGTAAAAACAAAAAATAAAATTCAAGAAGAATTTCCCAACGGTTGTCACGATTGAAGCTCTCCATTATGCACCTGGTCAGTATATTATCTTTTAGCCAGTCAGTGTATTATCGTTTAGATACTCGTTGCAAATATAGTTGTAAAAATCGGTCAATTTTGAATAAAATCAATTAATTTTATTTGATTAAATATAAAAGGAGTCAAAATGAGGCTAAATCGATTTGACAAAAAAATCAAATCAAGAATCAACCAATTTAGGCCGATTCGAATCAATTCAGGTTGATTCGAACTGATTCTTACTCCGAGTCGACAACAGTAAAAATCGATTAATTCAGGACAAAGCAACGGGGGGGGGGGGGGGGGAGGGGTGAGGGGTTGGCTGAAAAGGGGGGGGCGGCCATGGCCATGGGAAAAAGCGATCGGGTTTGGATGAGGGCGAACAAGGGAGAGGGAAAGGGGAAAAAAAAGGCAACGACATAAGAGATGGGCGAGACTAGACAAGGTCGTTGAGGAGGGAGGGGGGGGTGAGTAAGGCGAATTGGGTAAGGCCGACAAAAGAGGGTGACGTCAAAGGTTTGGAAGAAGAAAAACATCGAGGGAAAGAAATGAGTCAATGGCATTTTTATAATTAAAAATCAACTCGACTTTGACTTAAATAAATAATAATAATTAATTTTAAATAATTCAAAAAAAATTAAAAAATATTATAAAATACAATACATAATAACATTAAATAACGTATTCTATAATTAATAACTCACCAATTTTGATCAATTCAAATAAACTGATTCTTGTCCGATTTTTAATGAATCAGTTTGATTCAATAATTTCCTTCCAATCCGATTCAATGTCCAATTCCAAGTTTTTTAAATATAATAAGGAATTCTACTACCACACATATACTTCCATACGTCAATTACAAAAGGATACATTGTGCACGCAACGGGTGATCATCTATAGCAAAGACCGTTTGGCGCGCGGTGAGATTGCACCATTGATGCCCTGGAAAGGGTAGAAACCATTCAAGACATGACGTCATGCACGTTGGTGGTTTAACTAGCCTCGCTTCCATTGGAACTCCTCACTTAAGAACTGCGCAAGCAGGCTCTTTGAACCCAATGAGACGACCAAAGATAGCAAAGACAGTTTGGCGAGCATATTCCAAATGCCCATATAGGCATATAGCTGAGGGTGTGCTATAAGAATAGGCGACTTTCTTTCGCACACAAGAAAGAGTAAAAATGCAGGTGCAAAGCGTTCGACTTTATCTTGTCAGTTGAACCACCGAGTAACATTAACAATACTTTCGTTCAAATTTTCGGAAAGTTCATTCTAAGACAGCCGTCCACAAGATCTTCCACACTCAAAGTTTATCCTCATCAGTACTTACTCTATTCCTCCCCATTCAAATGCGTAATGAGAGCCTCCATATCTGTAGACCCGCCGGCTACCCAATTCCGATACAAAGTGGCGATGGATATGGCAGCCCTCTGTTCCTCTCCCTTCATCATTCCATATATTTTCTTCCGCAAAAAGCCATGGGACGAAAGAAGGGTTGGGTTCTAAAATCCAAAAGCAAAAAAGTTGCACGCGAGTAAAAAAAAAAAAGAGAAGAAACACTGTGAGCAGATCTGACGCCCCGCCCCACTTCTCAACCTCTCCAACTCCTTGCAGTGTATACCATACATAAGAGCAGATTCCATGTTCACAAGTAACAACCAAAGAATTCAATGAGAAAATTACATGCCAGTCTATCCTAATCCACTTAACACTTGCACAAAACACCAATATGAATGAATACCATAGCATGGCAACAGTTGTCCATAGGAATACTCAACGCAGTTGAGATTTTGTATATGTTGAAATCTAAAGTTAACAGTTTAAATCCAAATTAAGTAGTCTCGTGCGCTGCCAGAAACTATTACACTTCTAAATTGAGAATGTTCTCAATTCTCAAGGTAATAATTCCTTACATTCTAGCATATCCATAGAATGAATGAAGTTTCTTAAACCAGTCGAAAACATATTTCATGCAGTAGAATAAACAAGTTCAAACTAATCACTGCCTGAGCGACAACTGGCTCACAACAATAATGTATGACCAACTAGAAATATTGGAAACAAGACCAGAGCCACCTCATTTTCAAGAAAACTAAACCATAAACAGCGCTCACTCCAGCAAAACTCAAATCACAGTCTTACTTTTTGATAGTATCAATAGGCAGCAAATAGTACACCAACCTTAGAGAACAAAATGAAGCAATGAGCATGTCTCAGTACCTGTGAGCCAGCTTTTCCTTTTCCTGGTACCACTGGACATATCTGCAAAGCATACATTAGTTAGCGGTTACTAAATGTGGAATTGTTCAAGAAAAAATGCTAAACACAGAATAATAGTAATCAAAAGGCAACAAAATGACACTAATCAAAAGGCAACAAAATGACACTAATCAAAAGGCAACAAAATGACACTAATCAAAAGGCGACAAGATGAATATATATATATATATACACATGCACGCGTGCGAGCACACACATACACACACACAAAACCAGCTCTACACTAATATTCTCTATACCTAATACAATTTATCAATGGTGAATTTGACTGGTGCAACCTCAACTAAATCCTCAAATATGTGATCTCATCATAATAGGCATTGCACAAAGCATTAGAATCATCCATAAAGTATACCCAATCAAATAGACAAAACCACATGCCAACTTGACAAATAGAAAGCTTAGCATTTGACTTACAGCCGGACCAAGCTCTCAGACACACATGACGATGTTTAATATTTGAATGAAAACGTATAGTGTCCTCTCAAAGTATTTTCTTAAAAGAATAAATTGCAAATAAGCTTGGCAGCACAGATCAAATATAGATATAAGCAAACCAAACAGTAGCCATAATACAAAAACAAACCCCTCATTTTTTTCATTTAAAAATGATGAAATTGTAATTAACATGTCATACCACAGAAATGCCACCAAAACTAAGAGTTAGCTAAGACTTAATTGTCATTTGAGGTGAAGTTGATTGAGCATGCTCAAGCTACGCTGGAAGATAAATTAGAGTTCCAGCAGATCCAAAACAAAATGCAAAGCCAACCACAGCCATAATTCGGATAGTCATTGACTAATTGAGGTGTGAAGATTACATCAATAGGAATGATGAATTTTGAGTACGAGAAAAAATAAACCATGTAATTATTTCTCGAAACAAAAAATTGGTGGAATACACATCGAAACATCTTGACGCGCAAAAGATGCCAATGCTTCACCATAATTTTCAACATTAAATTTTGAAATACCTCGATAACTTGTTAGTATTAGAATATTAGAAAACAACCATAAAAGGAACAACAACGAACAACAAATTGGGGGGGGGGGAGGGGGGAGAAAGGATAAAAGAAATAAAGAAAAGGGTGGAGGAGAGGGGAGAGTCGAGAAAGGAGTGATACGAGTAGGTGCCGACGAGAGGGGTGAGGAAGAGACTGGCGCTGATCCAATTCTCGGAGAACTTCTGCTGGATCTTATCGGGCAAACCCTTCCAAAGGCCAGGCATGATCTTCTGCTGGAAGGGAGACAAAGAGTAGACCACCGCCTTCATCCGCACCGGCGTCTTCCCCATCTTCTTCCTTCTTCTTTCTTCCTCCGACGATCGACGCCCGATCCAACCCAAACCCTCGGCGGCTCCCAAGTCGTCCCAACCTCTCCTTTGCCCGTCCCCTCTCAAATCACGCTCCCCTCCCCGGACGTCGCGGACACCCAAATGTCCGAGTCCGTCCAACCAACCGAGGTCGTCCAATTTTATAATTATCAAATTATAATGATTTTTATTTTTTATATATAAACAGTAATAGCATTCTATGTTGGCGGGAAGGCTGTAAGTGTTAATCCTGGTTGAGTAAACGACGTCACAACAGTTATAATGTAATTTTAAAATTATCTTTATTTAAAAATTTATTTTCAACGTACTCGTCTGGTTGTTATTAATCTTATAAATTAATTATCTTTTGCATGTAAAAAAATCTTATAACTAATTATATTTTTAAACAAACAAGGTTTCTTAACATTATTTATTTTAATATTTTTTAAAAGTCTATTTAGTTGGTGTTCCACTCAACCCATAAGCCATTTCTGCTCGTGTAAGTACTCGCCCGGCGTTGAATTAAGCTAGCTCCTTCGCGTAAAAATGGTCCTGGGTAGTTCCGCAAACCGAGGAGGTGGATTAAAACAAGAGTGCGCCAACGGGGGAAAAGGTAAGATGGTTGAGTAGACAGTAGTCCTGTAGCCAAGCTTTTTAAGTATCGAGCCGGGCCCTAGCGGAAGTTTGAGGATGAGCTAGCCATGTAGAGGAAGTTTGAGCATGAGTTAGCCATGTAAAGGAAGTTTTGAGGATGAGTTACTCAATATTCTCTATTCCACATTACACCTCCTTTCGAGCGTTTTAAGTGGCTACCACAAAAAGTCTGACAATTGATGGTGCGATTTGGTTGAGATGTTGGAGCATGAGTTTACTTGGATAGCCTGGCATCAGGTGAAGGCAAGATTCTCTAAATTTACCTTCTTATTCTACTGTAATTATAAATTAACTAAAGTATATTATGAACATTAGCATATTCATTAAATGCTAAAATTAGAGAGATAGATGCTAAGATAATAAAGAAAAGAACACAAGCCTGATTTACTTGAAAACAACTACTGAAATCTATCACATTTTTAAAATCTAACAACTACTGAAATGTACCTGATTTCCTAACAGGTACATTATCTTATTGATATTTACTTATACAGCCATCTAAAGCAAAATTTTTACCATACCTTAGCTTTTTTCTTAAAGCCAAGACATATCTGTTTCCGTAGACGATGCCATTTTTGTGGTAAAAGATATGAATCGGAAATTCGTGTGTTTGGGTTGAATGAAGCGAGTATTTAAGATAATTTTATTTACTTGCAGTCTTTAGAACATTGTTAATTAAACCATCAAATCTTCTATTCAAAAAAGTTTAAAACTTTTGACTTAATGACCGATTTATTTTTTGCATCTAGCTTTAAAGTTATTCAGTATTGAGTAGATTATCCTGATCAAGGAGTAATTACACTCATGCTAAGATTATAATAATTGTTTTCCATGTTTCTAAGATTTGCTTTAATGGTTGTGTACAGTTCCAAGTAGGGTTTTCCATTAAAATTTTTTTATGGGAATTCCTGGCCACAATTGTGCTTGCAAATATTTTTCTATGTGATATTCGTAGGTGTGACAAGGTTGGTACTTTTTAATTTATTGCAAAAAGGAAACTCGGCAATTTAGTCTGGACAGTGTCGACGTGTTCTTTGGTCATAAGTGCACTTTAGCAATTAAAAATTTTACTTTGAAGTAATTAATAGTGAATATTTCTATCCTTGCTTTGATATATTGATGTGTCCATGGCAGCACTTCAGTTCTAGGAATGGGCTTATTATGTTGTTGTGTTTATGTAGTTTGGTGCAGCAATAGCACTAGAAGGGTTAGATGGACCTGCAATGTTCCCCATGATTATGTTGGTTAATGGGATCGTCGTGCTCATGCTTCTGCAACGAGGTAATTACTTTCATGCTCGGTGCTTCTTTTGCAAAGTTTATTCCTTCTCAACGATCTATTTGTGATTGACTATGGATATGAGGTGGTTGACATCAAGTGCTTTTTAGGCATACCTGAACGTTGAAATCGTCAAATCTATCTGATACAGGTAGTTTGTGGAAGAATTTATGGTGGCATTTCTCTTTTTCGTACCATTAAGACATACGATTTAGAGCAAAAAAGAATGGGTTTGTTTCCTATGCTTTCCTCTCTTCTATCTCATTAATTAACTCAATCTGCATTGAATTATATATGGTTTTGATGTTCAAATAGGATGCTGAATAAAGGTGTTGCCGAGAGAACCTGGGCAAAAATTTTCTTTCTCTGTATAGCTCCATCAGCTTATAAGACTTGCTTCAATATAATGACTGAATGATTCAACATAATGTCAATGCAAATTTCTACGTGTGATGTGGTAGCTTCCACGCCTGATATCTTTCAAGTTACCCGTGGTCCTTCCGTAGTTATAAAAATCGGAATTGAATGTTGAATCGGATTGTAAAGAAGTTATTGAATCGGAATAATTCATAAAAAATCGAATAAGAATCAATTCATTTAAATCGGTTAAAATCGGTGGGTTTTTTAATATAGAATATAGCATTTTGATGGCACGGTGTGTATTATATTTTATATTATTTTTTCATATTTTTGGGGTTATTTTTGAATTATTTTGAATTAGTTATTATTTTTGTCTCGAGTTAAAATTGAGTTAATTTTAATTATAAGAATACCATCGACTATTTCTTTCCCACGATTCTCTGTCCCCAACGCGCTACCCCTCCTTCACCCCGGCTCACGCCGCCTTAGATTGCCATGCCGCCAGCCTCGCCCAATCTACCTTGCCCTGCCTCCCACTGCATGCCCTACCCCGTCCCCCCTGCCACCTCCTTCCCTGCCAGCCCCTCCAGTCCCTTACGCTCCCTGTCACTGCCCTGCCCGTCCCCAACCATCATTGCCCCCAGCCCCCATTGCCTCGTCACTATCCAAAATTGGCTTAAATCAACTGATTCATAGATCGGCTTAAATCGGCCAATTCACAGATCAACTCAAATTAGGTAGAATCGGTTCAAATCGGTCGATTTAGAGACTGATTTTTATGAAGACCGATTTACATGCTTTTGAATCGAAATCCTTCTAATCCGATTTAAATCGGCTGATTCCACTTAAAATCGACTGATTTTTATAACTATGGGTCCCTCACATATCCTGTGGGACTATATGAATGGGTTTTTTAAGTTCGACGACCTTGAAAATTTAAGATCTTATGTACTTGCAATGCAAGTTGGGAATGTCATAATCGATTATTATTTTATTAAACATAATTATTTAATAAGCAATTTTGAATATATATTTATAGATATATAGATCATATTAAACAAATAAAATTCATCATAAAAGTATTATAGTATTATGATAATTAACATAAAATATATATTTCAGAATTTTTTTAAAAATTCAACTATTTCGGTTGATTTGGTTCAGTTTGGTTCAAAACTGAAATATCAATATTGAACTCGGTTCGTCAACTGGGCCAACCAAAAATTGAAATACCGAACTATTTTGGATCTTAATTGAATTGTTTATTCAGGTTTAGTACATTTTGCTTTGCGGTTTTTACCAAATTATCCTCACCTCTTGTTGCTCGCATAACTAGAAATCTGTAATATATCATTTGGAAAAAATAACCATATTAAAGGACATTTTATTTGCAAGCTTGCTTTCTTAAAATTTGTTGCTGTAATTTCACGCATTTATTTTCTATCGGGAAAAAGTATTTGTTATAAAGTCAGTTAATAATAATATGAAAGTAATTAAATCAATAAATATCATCGACATCCATAATAATTGTCTAGAAAAATAAAAACTTTCATTATAACTAGGGCTGTTAATTAAGTGAGCCAACTTGTGAGCATTTGGCGTTCAATTTGACTCAACTCGACTCGACTCGAAATTCGACATTTAAATATTTTTGCTTAAACTCAACTTGAACTCGAACTTACGAGTCAAGTTTGAGCAATGTAGTGTTCGACTCGACTCAACTCGATTATAACTTTAACTTGACACGAAATCAACTCGTAGCTTGACTCGAACTCAGCTCGATAATATAATATAAAATATAAAATTATTATTTACCTACTCAAAATATATTTAAAAATGTGACAAGAGGGATATAATTTTGCTTTAAAATATACTTCTTCAGATTCTTCCCAGCCTCTAATAGTCAATCGTCCCTTTCCTTTATAGATTCTAAAAGGTGATTCCATGTCTCATCAGATTATCTCATTAATAGAGGATGCACATTTATATTAAAAATTTCATGCTGAAAACATGATATGAAAAATACTTATATAAAAAAATCAGTAAATCAAACCCAAAAAAATAAATACCCAACAAAGATATACAAAATAAAAATCAAACATAGAAAATTATTTTTTTTAAAAGATCAAAAAATTTAAATTGGCTTAATTCAATTTAATTGTATAGCATTTTATTAGATTTTATTTAGCATTTTTGGATTTATTTTATTATATTGACTCTATTTGGGAACGAGTCAAATTTTATTTATAAAACTACCCTTACATGCATTTTCTCTCCAATCGGAAATGCCTCTTCCACTTCCTCTCCCAGTTGCCCTCTTCTTCTGGCCGCCACCTCGCCACGCCATCGCCACTGTTGTGACTGACTGGAGCCTTCATCTCTGACCACCTTCCCTGACCCATCGTCGTCCTCTGCCCGGACCATGGTGTGACTTCCCCGGCGTTCTTGAAGTGCAACTCTTCCTCTCCCTAGCTGCCTTCTTCTTCTGGCTGCCACATGTTGGGTCCTTTGGGCCCCCACCCAAGCTACAAAATCACTATTACGTCTAATGGGCTTTCAAACGGGACTTGCAATAAGTGTTATGGGTCTCTCTTAATTCAAAAGCTAGCTCAAGAATTAAGGCTTTCCCATTAGCCTATATACAAGTCACCAATAACCTTTATACATGATGTTGGATAAACCCAACCATTCTCCCCTCACACATCATGTCACCCGAATCATCTTCCCCTCACCACATGCAAGGCCCACATATTATAGTGAAGTTCCAGAAGACTCCAATTCGGGCTAGCCCACTCGATTCATCTCCCCCTCACCACATAGTGAAGTTCCGGGAGACTCCAATTCAGGTTGGCCCGAGGCAAGACTAAGCCAACCAGGCTCTGATACCATTGTTGGGAGCTTGCTTCAAACCATACAAACTCTTTTTCAGTCTGCACACCATCTGTTCCTTTCCTCTGACTTTAAAACCATCTAGTTGCTCCATGTATATGGTCTCCTCAAGATCACCATGAAGAAAGGTTGTCTTCACATCTAACTGTTCAACTTCCAAATCCAAACTTGTACCCAAAGCCAGAACAATTCTAATAGAAGACATTTTAACAACAGGAGAAAAAATTTCATCGAAATCAATACATTTTTTCTGTCTGAAGCCCTTCACTACCAACCTTGCTTTGTACCTTGGTTGTGTGTTATTTTCTTCATATTTGATCTTGTATACCCATTTATTCCTTAATATTCTCTTCCCCTTAGGAAGATCCACCAACTTATAGGTGTGATTATCATGGAAAAATTTCATCTCATCATGCATTGCATTCAACCACTTCTCCTTTTCTACATGAGCTTTAACCTCACTGAAATTTTCTGGTTCTTCACATTTAGTAATTGTCACATATTCTGATGATGGATATCTTGTTGATGGAACTGGCTCACGAGCTGATCTCCTCACATTAGTTGGCTGCCCTTGATCAGAATCTCCATGTTCCTGTCCAACATCATTAACAAACTCATTAGAAATATCATTAGACACCACATCCTCACCACCATCATCACTCGGTGGGGAAATAATTTGTCATCCTGAGCCGCCTTTTCACTTCTAGCTGAGGTTGAAGGATCTTTTATCTTTTCCAAACTTTCCTGAGATTTAGTTTGAGGAACTTCTTCCTTGCCAAAGTCCTCAACTGTTTGATCCTCCCTGAAAACTACATCTCTGCTTCAAATCAGTTTTCTATTCTTAGGATCCCAAAGTTTGTATCCAAACTTATCATCACCATATCCTAGAAAGATACATTCCACGGCTCTAGAGTCAAGTTTAGCTCTTTGCTCCTTGGGCACATGTGCAAAGGCTTTACAACCAAAAGACTCTCAAATGAGAATAACTGACCTTTTTGTCACTCCAAATCCTTTCTAGTATGTCACTATCCAGAGCATGTGTAGGAGATCTGTTGATTGAATAATAAGTTGTGCTCATGGCTTCACCCCAGAAGCTTTTAAGCAACTTAGCTGAAGACAGCATACTCTTAACCCTCTCAAAGATGGTCCTGTTCATTTTTTCAGCCACTCCATTATGTTGAGGAGTATAAGGAACCGTCTTCTCATGCCTAATCCCATGCTTGCTATAATATTCATCAAACTCAATAGAACAATATTTACCACCATTATCACTTCTAAGACATTTCAAGAGCTTACAGGTTTCTTTTTCAACCAATACATGAAAATTCTTAAAGATGCCAAAAACATCACTTTTATTTTTCATGCCATAAGTCCACACCTTCCTAGAAGTATCATCAATAAAAGTGACAAAATAAATAGAACCGCCAAGAGATTTTACCTCCATAGGCCCACACACATCAGAGTGTACCAATTCAAGAACTTTTGACTTCCTTGTACTTGTACTTGCAAAGGATGTCCTACGTTGTTTCCCGACCAAACAATGGTCACAAGGACCAATTGTGATGTCCTTGACCTTGGGAAAGAGATTTAACTTCTTCAAAGTCTCTAGTCCCTTCTCACTCATGTGCCCCAATTGATGGTGCCACAAATCAGCAGTGGAATCAAATGAGGAGATATTAACCTCCCTTCGAACCAGACTCGTCTTAGTTTTGTACAAACTGCAACACTTCTTCCCTTTAGCAACAACAAGAGAACCTTTCACAAGTTTCCACACACCTTGTGCAAATTATGAACCAAATCCTTCATCATTAAGCACTCCAATTGACAACAAACTCATCCTTAAATCTGGAATATGTAACGACCCGACCATTTGTCACAACATTGTAGGCCTAGCTGGCCAGGTGTTACTCACAATTAAGCAAATATGTCTAACATTTTTTTTAAACAAAAACATATATAAAGATCCCACAGTCTTAGACTGTTTCCCAGTAGCCACACTTATTTCTCAAATAAATAATAAAAGGAGTCCTCATATTTATTTTTGCTTCATGCTCTGGTTTTCAATCACCTACTTTCGTATCTGCACACCTGCGGAGGCAATTCCGCGTTAGTGATTACAATACTAAGTAGTATAATAGATAAAACAAATCAAGTACATTCCACTATTTATGTTTATTTTAATATGCGGTGGAGCGATTCCGCTATACTCCAAAACAATGCGAAAGAGGTATCCGCTGTGATCCGCACACCCCGGCTGTAGCCCTTTTGTGGGGAGGCTGCCACTACCGTCTCCAGTGCCTGTGCCTCGCACACCCCGGCCGTAGCCTTTTTGTGGGGAAGCTATCACTGCACTCAGGTGATTGCTACACCCCGTTTATGGGGAAGCTCTCACTACCAATTCTAGTGCCAGTGTCTCACACACCCCGGCCGTAGCCTTTTTATGGGGAGGCTATCACTGCACTCAGGTGAATGCTACACCCCATTTGTGGGGAAGCTCTCACTGCCAATTCTAGTGCCAGTGCCTCACACACCCCAACCATAGCCTTTTTATGGGGAGGCTATCACTGCACTCAGGTGAATGCTACACCCCGTTTGTGGGGAAGCTCTCACTGCCAATTCTAGTGTCAGTGCCTCACACACCCCAATCGTAGCCTTTTTTTATGGGGAGGCTATCAGTGCACTCAGGTGAATGCTACGCCCCGTTTGTGGGGAAGCTCTCACTGCCAATTCTAGTGTCAGTGCCTCGCACACCCTGGCCATAGCCTTTTTATGGGGAGGCTATCTGTAACACCCGGTTTCGGCTCACCCATGAACCGACCCGAAAATGTCACTGGCAACTGAACCGTTCGTTAATCTACTAGATTCGGTTAAGCCGACCCGGATCTACTCTTGGCATCTCAAGATGGAGATGCAAATATGAAATGCATGAATGAGAACAATTGGAGTCTAACAGAGTCCTACATGCGTGCCATGACGTGCAAGCAAAGACAAGACAAAATAATAAATGAGAAACCAAAAGAAAATATATACTATTTTATGAAAATATGGTAACACATAATAATCTACCATGACATTCAATCATTATCTCATTCGTTTTTACCTGAGCCGAGTCTGAACTCCAAGGTTCCCTACTCATTCATATTTATCAGTTCGTTTCATAACAAGTAATTCATTCAAGCAAACACATCAAAATTATCATTTACATAACAATAACACACCATCATTATACGTTACATGCGGCATGTACATGTGTGCGCGGTTCCGTGCTGCTCCTCCACAGTCCCAACAGCTTTCATCGCTCGCATTCCTCACCTACATATATATAGAAAAAAACCGTCAGTAACGAGTGTTACCGGCCCGGAAAATAACTAATATCAATCTAGCACAGGAGAGCACTCTCCTTTTGAATCAAAACCATATACTTCCTCAAGAACTCTCATCAGGGCACATACAGGAGCCGTCGCCGTCGGGTTGTCGCCCTCAGGTCAACAGCGTCCCCCTTTCTTTCTCATTCTCATACCTTGGCCATTTCTCTATCGCTTCTCGCATCAATTCTAATGATAATTATTAATTATCCTCATCCAAATCCCCATTATCTAATTGATAATTTAATTATTAACATGTCCATTTACAAAACAACTAAGCAATTGACAAGAACCCCATGCATAAGAGGCAGGAGATCTAGCAACTTGGCAGGGCGTTTTCAACAAACCTTGCATGCAAGAATCCTAATAGAAACAAATAAGATGAGGGATGAAGTACTCACACAGTAATGGGGAAGTCGCCTGGGACGGAGATGAGGGATGAAATACTCCCTCCTCCTGCATATATATACACTTCAACCATTCCCTCCATTAAATTCTCATACCCCATCATCCATTGGTATTTCCTAGGTTCAACGAGCCCCTTCATTAAATTCTCACACCCCATCATCTATTCATGAAAAGGTATTTTCTAGGTGACCTTAAGTCAAATCATGACCGGTCGACTTGATAACCAACCATATTGGTTCATTTATATTTATTTCATAATATTTAGGTTTGAGTCTTGTAATAAAAATCATAGTTTTTATAGAATATGTCTGACATTTTTAAGCACCAATTTGTAACCCCTCTTTGTTACTATATGCACATCTCCAAATCTCATAATTTTGGAAGTATCACTATTTCTCATCTTCACTATTCCCAAATCTAAAGATTCGTATGTAGCAAAGAAATTTCTGCTTGGAGTTGCATGAAATGATGCTTCCGAGTCAATTACCCAACTAGCATCACAATCAGCCGTCAAACAATCATTCCCACAATCAAAAAGAATCACCGTGTCATCATGCACAACATTAGCGTTCGTTTCTCCTTGATCCTTGTTGTCCTTATTTTTCAAGTCTTTCTTGAGCTTCCAACAATCCTGCTTCATATGACCTGTCTTGTCACAATAATAACACTTCAAGTGCTTCCTGGATTTAGACCTTCCTCGACTCTTGTCCATTCTGTCTGTGTCTCTATTTCTTGATCTACCTCTTGCCTCTTCTGACACTAATGCATGAGATCCTAAAGTTGGTAGAGATTTTCTTCTCACATCCTCATTCAGTAAACTGCTTGTTACCATGTCCAGTGTGAGTTTTCCATCAGGAGCAGCATTGCTTAAAGATATCACCAATGTTTCCCAACTCTCCGGCAAAGTGTTGAGGAGCAGGATAGCTTGCCATTCCTCATCTAGAGTCATCTTCATCCTGACAAGTTGAGTAATAATACTCTTCATCTCATTGAGATGCTCACTTATATCAGTTCCATCCTTATACCTAAAATTTACTAATTTCCTTATCAAAAGGGTCTTATTGCTAGCAGTATTCCTCTCATAAACTTCTTGGAGTTTATCCCATATTGCTTTTGAGGACTTCAATTTAGAAACATGATGATACACAACTTCATCTACCCATTGTCTCAAATAGGCCATAGCCTTCCCATCCAACTTATTCCAGTTTTTTTCAGTCACCTCTGCCAGTTTCTGACCAGTGATAAGTTCATATAAATCCTTGGAATATAGATGATCAATCATCTTTCCTTTCCAATAATGCCAGTTACTAGGCCCCTTAAAAGATATCATCTTAACATACTTCTCATTAGCCATCTTATTGAATTATAAATCAAAGACAAACCAACTAGGCTCTTAGAAATTTCGTCGAACACCTAGTGGGCATCAAATATTAACAGCCAAAAACTTGCAAACCTGTTGGCTCTGATACTAACAGCCGCTGTGGCCGACCGGACCTTATTTTTTACCACCTTCCCCCGACCCATTATCGTCCTCCCCTCTCAGATTGTGGCTTGAGTTCCCTGTCATTCCTGAAGTGAAAATCTTCTTCCCGGCCTTCTTATTATATACCAAAGACACCAACCCCTGAGTTCCCCGGCGTTCCTAAAGTGAAAATCTTCCTCCCGGCCTTCTTATTATATACCAAAGACACCAACTCCACCCTCTTCCTTCTTCCTCACCACCCAAATTCTCTCAATCCCCACCATGTCTCTCTTCGACTTCTTTTGTGCTCACAAAGGTCCGCTCTGAAATCTGAGAACATATGGTGGCCCAGTTGTGTCTCATGGTTTCTACCACCTGCCACCCCTGCTTCTTCTATCAGAAGCCCAGCTTGTTGAAGCTCCCCAAGGTGAGCTTCTTCCCTTGTGTGTGCTTTGTTATTTGGTATGTGTTGGGTCTACATGAGAAACTGAATTTTAATTTAGACAAGGTCATCTATCAACCTACCCGGCGTGAGTTTGTTCTCTTTGGTTTATTGGTAAGTCATGTTTATATATATATATAAAGGAAAACTTCACTAAATTTGTATTATGCGAGGAACTAGATGCTTTGGGTAAAAGCTGATTGGATGTAATATCTACTTTGTGATGCTGATACGAAATTGTTGGAATTTCATGAGTGTTAGTTTGATTGTTCAGGCTACCCAAGGTGAGATTCTTCTCTTTGGTTTAGTGGTATGTCCTGTTCTATATTGTTTGACTTATTGAATTTCTGCTATTTATAGGAGAAAACCGTATGATCTATGTAAAAAAATTTTAGTTTCTGTTATTGCTGATGACGAATTGTAATAGTTTCATATTAATTTGTTTGATTGTCTAAGATAAGATGTTAGCTATTTTCATTGGAAAAATTTGTTCTCGGGTGCTCTGTAGTGTGACCTTTCAACTGATTGCAAGCTTTTTTCTTTGTGTTACCAATGAAAAATTGTAATAGCTTCATATGTGTATTAATTCGATTATGCTGAAGATGTTGGCATCTTTTTTTACTTTGCAAGATCAGTAGTGACCTTCAATTTCAATTGATTGCAAGCTTTTTATTTTGTGTTACTGATGAAAATTGTTAGTAGCTTCATATGTATATTAATTTGATTTAAAAAATGAAGAAGTTATCATTTTATTTTCTAACATTAGTGCTTGAGTGCTATGTGTAATCGTTTATTTCAACCAATTTTAAGCTTTTCAAATTGTGTTACTGATGAGAAAATGTAGTAATTTCTACTTTTGTTAGTTGTTAACTTGTTATGGTTTTGATAATTATTAGAATACTACCATAAATTTTATTCACGGGAGATGATAATAAAATACTTTTATTCTTTTTACAAAATTTATTTATTTTTATTTTATCTAATATCTCACAATGGAAAATATTTATTAATTTTTTTCGGATGAAGGCTAGATAAAAGCTATTTAAATATAAATAAAGGCTATAAAATATAGTCTTTTGATAGTTTTTTTTCAATTTTGGGTTTATAATTCTGAACATTTTATTTTTAAAAAATGCATACTATTGAATAGTGTTTTAGGTATTTCGTAAAAAAATTAAAACTTGGTTGAAACTTGAAAAGACCTTTTACTATTGAGATAATTTATATAAATATGTTAATAGACTATTTTTGTTAATTTTAATCTCTATAACTAGACATTTTTCTCTTAAACAAGCCACTTTTGACTTCATAATCGGGCTGATTTCAAACTCCTAAACTGAGTTAGTTCTCGAGTTCACTCAAAATCAAACAGTTTAAGTGTATTCAAACACAAGTCAAGCTTGAATAATATAAAAAATATTCGAGTCGATTTCGAATATATATGTTAAAAACTCTGTTCAATCCCGAGTCGAACTTTAATGAACTTCGAGCTATTCAAGTTGAGTTCAAATACAAATTGAGTTTGGCTCGCTCGCTAGTTTAGTACCATTTGAAACCCATAATTTTTTTTAAATCCTGCAACGAAAAAAATTAAATTAAAATAACTATCTTTTTAAAAATAAATCTGGTCTTTTATTTTCTTTAAAATGCCTATTAAACACTCTTATAAATGTAATCTTTATCAAACCCCATGGGTTATTAGGCTACTCTTGCGATTGCATATCTTATTTATTTTTCACAAAAAAATTCCCATATAAATAAGTGCATAATTGACTTATTTAAAAGTAATTATAACTACTTTATACTCAAATACACGTATTATTGCATTTAATTTATATATAAAATTGACTCAGTATAAGCTTTTATTTAAAATATATTGAATGCAATAATTATATTAATTTGTATTATTTTAATTTTTTCAAATCATTTATATTATCTTTGTGCCAGTGAAATTAACCCTTAAAGTAAACAAGTAACGTAAGTGAATTTGTAAAAATTAAAATCAATGAATATTTGTCATTGTATATTAATATGGGAAAAAAAGAACTTGATCTATAGAAAAACAGAGATAATGTATCTCAGCTAATTTGAAATTAAAATACAAGAAGTTAAAATATGGCTATCCGAGCATCCGACGCCCTGTATGATTAATGTAAATAAAAAAGACCCTTGAACCTGCCTCACTGTGTCTAAAGTGTCTGAAAAATAGATATATATTTTCCAATATTGATGTATATATGTGACTGGCATCTAAAAAGAAAAAAATAAAATTTAGACGACCGCAGAACACGAGAACACGCTGCTGCCCGATGTCCATGTGGCATGACCAGCTACAGTCTACGTGAGTAGCAACTCTTGGCCGGCCCCGTATGTGGTTGATATAAAAAAACACTTGGACGGCCCATAAAGAAAGAAAGAGCCTCATGCTTTGACGGCCCATTATTGTAATTTTTTTTCTAAATGTCTAAATTGAATTATTCATCACAAAAAGGAGAATTAATATATATATATATATATATATATATATATATATATATAGGGCCACACTACAATGCGCTGCCCTATTTTGGCAACGCATGTAGCACTACCATCATGGGCTGTTGGATTGAAATCCATCAGCCCACATCCCCCTAGCCCGGCCCATAGTCTCCCCTAACCGACCTGCCCGCCCGCCTGCCCTCCCTCTTGCCTACTTGCCTGACCTCCCTTCCTCCTGCGTCCCTCCCTCGCCTCCTTCCTGCCCGCTTGCCCTCCCTCCCTCCGGCGTCCCTCCCTCCCGCCCTCCCTCCTCCCTCCCTCCCTCCCTCCCTCCCTCTTGCCCTCCCGCCCTCCCTCCCTCCCGCCTTCTTACCTCTTGTGTCTCGCTCGCGGGCGGCTATAAAACACTACCCCCCTGCCACTAGACCACGCCGCCTCCCTCGGACACTCCCTGCCACCCACCCCCTCAACCCTAGCTGTCGTGCCGCACCGCCCCCCCTTCCCCCGCGGCCCCTGCTTCCCCACCTCCCCCTACTATTGTGGAACCCCCACCTGTTGCACCCTCGCCCCCACCCTCGGCCTGCTCGGCCTGCGCGCCCTGCCCCCACCCGCCCGACCTCCCTCCCACCCGACCTGCCCCACATCCCCTTGCCACCCCCATGCCCCCACTCGTAGCCCACCTGCGGCCCCTAGCCCCTCCCCTGTCGCCCCTTGCTCAATCCCCTGTCACTACCCCCGGCCGCCAACCCTTGCCGCTGGCCCCCAGCCCCAGCCCCTGCTGATGGCCCCCAGCCCTAGCCCCTGCTGCCACTTCTTGGCCCTCGCCTCCCCCATCGATGCTACCTGCCGCCACCCCGGACCCTGCCCCCCCCCCCATCGGCACCACTTGCCGCCACTTAGCGGTTGGGGTGATCGTCGTCGTGGCAAGGGCCGATAGGCAAACAATCATCATCGTCGTAGAGGGCTGCCACCAAGTGGTCGTTGTCTTCGCAGGGGCAACTAACGGGGAGTAGGCAAACTAGGTCAAGGGGTCGAGGGGAGCTTAGATGGTGGTGGGCCGTTAGATTTCATCGAACGGCCCACACATAAATACGTTGCTTGGTGGATTTCAATTTCATGTAGCTCATTACAATATATATATATATAGGAAAATATTACTATGCGATGCCTTATTTGGCAGCGCATAGTAACGGTGGCCATTGGATCAAAATCCAACGGCCACCATTCTTTCCTTCAAAATACCTCCCCCACTGCCCACACCGCCGCCGCCGCCGCCCCGCCCGCCATCGCTGCCCACTCCGCCGCCGCGCCCCCGCCCGCAGCCCTCCCCCCACCTGTAGTGCTTCCCCTCGCCTCGTTCACCGCCGCGTTGCCCTGCTCTGTTTCCCCTGCCCCCTCCGCCGCCTCGCCCCCGCCCGCCCCCTACCCGGTTCCCCGCCCCCACGCCGCCTGTTTCGCCCCACCCCGGCCGCGGCCCCGCCCCGCCCCTGCCCTATTTTCGCCACCCTCTCCAGACGCCCGTTTCGCCCCCACCCCGCCGCCGCCCCGCCGTCGACCAAGCTCCTCCCCGTCGTCTGCTGCACTAGCCACCTCCACGCCGGTGTCACCTGCTTCACCGCCGGAGGTGGTGCAACAAAACACCGGGAAAGAAGGAGCGATGGCATTTTTGTAATAAAAATTTGACTCGTTCCTGATTTGAGTCAAATTTACGAAATAAATTTTAAAAATAAAATATAATAAAATAAAAACTTGACTTCCTCCTGACTCAAGTCAATTTTATAAAATAAATTTTTAAAATAAAATAATATAAAATAAAAATTTGATTCGCTCCTTGCTGACGCTGCTTGCCGACCACCTCCCTGCCGTCACCCACACCCTGCCCCCCACCAACCTAGGCCCCGCCTTTTGCCGCCCCTTGACCCCCTCTCGCCGCCCCCTGCGCCGTCTCCCCCTGCCCCCCTCCCGTCGTCTCCCCGATCTCAACTGAAGTCAAATTAAAAAATATTATTTTATATATTTAATTTATTTCACAATAATTTTTAAATTTTTTTAAAAAATACAAAACCATAAAATAAAATATTATAAAATAAAAACTTGACTCGATCCCAATCTCGACTGGAGTCAAATTAATATTATTGAATAATTTTTAAAAAAATAATTTCGTAATAAAAACTTAATTCGAGTCGGGATAAAGTCAATAATATGAAATAAATTTAAAAAATATAAGATAATTTTGTAATAAAAACCTGACTCGATCATGTGCGGGACCGAGTCAAGTTTTTATTACAAAATAACTTTATTACTGAATAAATTTTTATTACAAAATAAATTTAAAAAAATAAAATAATTCCTAATAAATTATTTTAACTCGAGTCCGATTTAGTAAAATTTTTATTACCAAATTACTCTCCCTTATTTCTTCCTCATTTGTTTTGGCGTGCCACCCCCTGCCGGCGGCCTTGCGGCCGGCAGCCTGCTGGTCAACAATGTCACCGCTTCGGGGCTGGATGGGCCTGATGGGAAATGTACTGCGTCGGTCTTGTGTGGGATGGAATAAAGTTTTTATTAAAAAATTATTTTATTTTTTTAAAATTTATTTCGTAATATTGAATCGATCTCATGCGAGATCGACGGCGGTCGACAAGGGCGGCGACCAGAGGCTGAAAGTGGGGGGGGTGAAGGTTGATTGTGGACCGTTGGATTAGATCTAACGATTCACAATAGGCAGCGTATTGGCGCTGTCAAAATAAGGCAACGCACTTTAGTGTTGCCATGTATATATTTATTATATATTATTATATTTATATAAAAGGGCCAATTGGTAAGCCTAAACCTCATATCTATTCCTCGAGAACAAAAAGCCTAAAACCACCCTCTCCCGGAACGCGCAGGTCGGCTAAAATAACAATGAAAGGTGTGGTGGGGTGTTTTATTTTTCTTTTATCAAAGCAAGCGGACCAAGAATATTTGTTGGGGTAGAAAATTTTGTCCCCCACTTGGCTTAGAAAAATTTTAATATGTACATAAATCGGCGCCGCCCATCTGCCATCTCCTCTTCCCCGCCAAACTCCGACCGTAGACGCCGCATCTTCTTACCCCCTCTCACCGGCGTCGGAGATCCACAAATGGCGATGGCAAGCTGCGCTCGGCGCAGCTCTCTCCTTGTCTATCGAAACCTCTCCGGTTTCGATCTCCTCCGTTCCTCCCTCTACCTCTCAAGCTCTTCCTTCCGCCGTTTCTCCTCCTCCTCCGATGACAACGACGTCGTCGTTATCGGTGGAGGCCCCGGTGGCTACGTTTCCGCCATTAAAGCTGCTCAGCTTGGCCTCAAAACCACTTGTATTGAGAAGAGGGGGCGCTCGGTGGTACCTGTCTCAATGTTGGGTGTATTCCTTCCAAGGTTAGATGTGGTTGCACTCCTCTATCCATCTATTTTGTAATTGATTTGTATCGGACCTTTGCTTCGTACTTTCCCCTCCCACAATGCGTCCTGCAAACTTGTTCAACTTTTTATGTTGTTAATTACTTGTTCGCGCTGCTGTTTCAATAAAATGTCCTGAGTTAGAGGGGGTCGTTTTTTATCTTTTACCTTAAAATATTGGACAGCTCCTTATCTTAGAAGCTTGCCGTTCATTTGAAGTGTTTCATTTTGTTTTTTCTTTATATTGTTGGACAACTAGTGTTATCATCTCTTATTATGCTAGTCGGGACTTTTTTTGAGGATAGTCACAGGTGGTGCATGGCTGTCGTCAGCTCGTGCCGTAGGTCTGGAGAAAGCAGCAATCAATAGGATTTTGTGTTGGAGACATCACGATTCCTTGCAAATAATATGGCGGGCTCATTTGGGAGCGCTTGTATTTCTTTTAATTATAAAGTTGCATTCCTTTTGCTTAGTTTGCCTACTTTTATGATGTGAACTTTCCGACTTCCATATGGGCAATGCAATTTTAGAGTCTTCTTACGCACGTCTAAAAAAAATAGTTGCCTTGTTTCTTATGTTCTCTATACTTTGAGTTGAAAAAGAAAGGAAATAGTAACTGACGTGTTGCAACACTGGTTAGGCACCTTAAGTCAAATTGTATTTTAATTTGGGCTATTTGCATTCTCTTTTTTACAAAACTATCTTTTTTAAAAAAAATTCTTTCTTTGTGGGTTAGATCCTATCCTATATACATGAATCGTGTTCTCTATAAATACTCCCGAATCAGTTTTTTATTTATTGTCCAATGTAGAACTAATAATGGATGCAGAATCATCTGGTTATGACTTGTCACAGTTTTTTGTTCCTCAACTGAAATTGGTTTATGGCAATGTTGAATTCAATCAATGCTTCTTTGACAAGTACCTTCGGTTTAACTTTGTTATTGTTTTATCTTTTCCTGAATTCTGGCATTTATAATGTGATTTTGTTAGCATGTGATGTGTTGTTTGTACATATACAAGATTGATATTCTTACTTTGTTTTTTAAGTGGCCTTGTATCATAGAATTCAAATTTGATGATATATCCTTCATGTCAGCAATTACTGCTCATTTGGGATAAAGGTCTTGATGATAATGCTGATGCTGACTTTATGATGGTGGTGGTGGTGGTGGGGTGGTGGTGGTAGTGGTGGTGATGTTGAGTGTCTGTAAGAACGCGGAATATGTAATATTATCATATATGAAGATGGAAGAATGAGGTGAGCGCTTTTAACTTCTGTGGTTTTCACTTCTTTCTTTAGACTTAACAAGAAGTTAAGGACAAAGGAAGCAGAGTGAAGGCTGTTGTGACAGCAATGAATAGAGACGAAATGCATGTTGCCTGGCATACTGTAGATGGTGGTGACAACGACTCTGTTCGCCAGTTTTGTGATAGTTCTATGCTAATTGTTGATTGTATATGCTGGAAATCCTATGCATGATTCAAAATTTCTTAGATTCCACTTTTAGCTCATTGTCATCATCACCTTCCTTGTGCAACGCTTAAATTGCCTTAGTATAGTACTACTTTGATAATGATACTATGTACCAGTTCAAAAAGTTTTGAGGGACAAAATATTTTGATTCGAGTAATAATACTTGATACAAAATATTTAGAATTGCAGACGCTTGATTGACTAATTACCTCTTACTAATTTTGTTGAAATTTATAATTTATTATTTAGTATTAAGTTTTCATTAACAAGCTCGTTGTGGCAATAATTTGGCATACGTATCTGCTTTACAGGCTTTGCTTCATTCTTCTCACATGTATCATGAAGCCAAGCATTCATTTGCCGCTCATGGAGTGAAGTTTGCAGAACTCGAAGTTGATCTTCCTGCCATGATGGCTCAAAAGGACAAAGCTGTTTTCAATCTTACAAAAGGGGTTGAAGGTCTCTTCAAGAAGAACAAAGTGAACTATGTGAAAGGATTTGGGAAGTTTGTCTCGCCTTCGGAAGTGTCAGTTGACACCCCTGATGGTGGAGTCACCACAGTTAAGGGCAAAAATATCATTATTGCCACCGGATCAGACGTGAAATCCGTTCCTGGGGTTACAATTGATGAGAAGAAGATTGTTTCTTCAACTGGAGCTCTTGCTTTGACAGAAGTTCCAAAGAAACTAGTGGTCATTGGTGCTGGGTACATTGGCCTGGAGATGGGCTCTGTGTGGGGTCGTCTTGGGTCTGAAGTGACCGTTGTGGAATTTGCATCTGATATTGTACCGAGCATGGATGCTGAGGTTAGAAAGAGCTTTCAACGAGTGCTTGAGAAACAAAAGATGAAATTCAAGCTCAAGACAAAGGTTGTTGGCGTGGACACTTCTGGTGAAGGTGTCAAACTAACTGTCGAGCCTGCAACTGGAGGGGAGCAGAGCATACTTGAGGCTGATGTCGTTCTTGTCTCTGCTGGTAGAGTTCCCTACACTGCTGGTCTTGGGCTAGACAAGATTGGGCTAGAGACCGACAAGATTGGCCGGATTACCGTGGACCACAAATTTGCTACCAGTGTCCCGGGTGTATATGCAATTGGGGATGTAATACCAGGTCCTATGCTTGCTCACAAAGCTGAGGAGGATGGCATTGCCTGCGTCGAGTTCATAGCTGGGAAGGAAGGTCATGTGGACTATGATATGGTACCTGGGGTGGTATACACTCATCCTGAGGTGGCTTCTGTGGGAAAAACCGAGGACCAAGTGAAGGCCTCTGGAGTCGACTACCGAGTTGGTAAGTTTCCTTTCATGGCAAATAGCAGGGCGAAGGCCATCGACGATGCTGAAGGTTTGGTCAAGATTTTAGCGGAAAAAGAGACAGACAGGATTCTTGGTGTCCATATTGTGGCACCCAATGCTGGGGAGCTGATACACGAGGCTGTACTTGCATTGCAATATGGCGCCTCCAGCGAAGACATCGCTCGTACCTGCCATGCCCACCCAACCATGAGTGAGGCGGTGAAGGAAGCTGCCATGGCAACTTATGACAAGCCTATTCACATTTAGAAGTTGCTTAATTTTGGAACTTTGGTATATCTTTCTACGGTTGTGGATTTATTGCAATAATTTTGTGATCACTTTCAGAGTGCTAGAAGCCTCTGTCATTGCGATAACTCTTTTGCCTTTCATGATGCCTAAACGTGACCACAACTGGATAGTAGATTGTGATAGTGTCCTGCTTGGTTCCTATTCATTGTTGCGTTTGTACGAGTTCCCCTGCCTCATGTTTCAGAAGACACTTGTGGTGGACACTGATTATAATCTTAATATCGGAAAATTTCATATTAAAGAAGCTTCCCTGAATTCGCCGGTGTATATCTTTACAGCAGAATTAGAATGGATATCTGCCAATGTCTTCTGTGATTATGCATTCAGAGCGAGTTCAGAGGAATTGTTCGCCCATTTAAAGTGACGTTGATGTAAAAAATGGCAATGGCCAATGGCCATGAAGAAGTTGACATGGATTGATTAAATAGAGGCACTTATTATCATGAATTTGTGTACCCATTTCTATTAAACGACAATTAACTAATTCAGGGGCAGTTTGGTTTCTAAGAATATTTTTTAAAAAATAAAAATATTAAAAAAAACTATATGTGAGAAAAAAAGAAATATTTTGTTTCCATTTCTTCCCTGTATTGGATTAAAGAAAAGAAGAAAATTATTAAGTGACATCATTACTTTTAGATTCTTATTTAGGATTTCTCGTTTTGATAATGTGAATAAGTGAGTTATGTACATGGGGATACCCACGGTTGGTACCGCAAATCAATTTATCACATTATTCACATGCATTCATTAAGCAGCTTAATTGAAGGAGTGATGAGCCTCTAATAATTTGATCTTCTCGTCTTGATCTGGCCTATACATCCCTCGCATGTGGTAGAACTGGTCTGTGACATCCTCGTGATGTTGAATTAGAATTTCTGCTCGTCTCCTGCTCCCTGCAAATTCTGTGTTTACTTGCTTTGCTTCTTGTTAAACTTGTCGAATAGCCTCTGCCTCTAGAGCTGCTCATTACGCCTGGAACGCTTGATTCCTAGTAATGTTTAACTCAAACTCATTACATAGATCCATAAATTACACGTACGAATATATGTTATCATTATTATGGAACCCATATTGAATTTACATAATAGACGCGTGTATATGTTTAAGTTATTCTATGCATTTCTTTCATAACTAGCTTCAATCTTAACCCAAGAGGGTGCATGAAGCATAATTACCAGGAGCAAAACAGTGGCGAAATGTTTGAGAACCTCCAAATTCCTGCGAACATTGTCGAGGGTCCGGTGCTTCTGTCTTCCAAGGCCGAAGTAAGCAGCCAAGGTGGCCATCTTGAATATAGCTCGCCTTTAGTTGATTAATATTAACGCAGCTTTTAATAAATTAGGAAACATAATAAATAAATAAAAATAAAAATGGAGATCACATATATACTTATAATTTGTATGATTTAATTTATTAGTTGATTGTTGATTTATCAGTTGCAAACTTTGAGGTTACCGGCCCTCTTTCGAAACTTGTGATTTATGATATCCAAGGAATCGATCACTCCTAGCGGCTGGGGAGCAGGGCGGGCAATGTCGGCGAATATCTCCCTCATTCTAACTGCATTGAACCTATGAACATTGTGTCCTGCCCATATTCTCCCTGCCACGGTTTCCAAGTAATATATCAATCACAGCGCGAGGATAATATTGATGCAACTTAGCTTCTGATCATCTTCTCTGTTGCACTTAATTTGTTAATATATAGTAAAGAAGAACTGATTGATATTTTACCATTCAAAATGGAGAATATGCTGTTTGCTACGTCTCGAAAACGTGGAGCTTGTGCGACAGCGTCGGCGGTGATGCCATTACATCTGGAGGAGGCAAGGGGGACGGCGGAGATATCGTCTGGTCGGACGAGGGTGGTGTAACTCTCCATCTCCACCAGCTTATATGGACAAACTAGGATTGGACCGAACTTCAATACCCAGAACTTCTGCCGCCCACTCCTCTCAGGCACTGTCGTTTCCATGTTGAAGAATACAATCTCCATTTCTTCTTGCTTCAGATTCCTCCTGCAGGCAAGTAAGTTTTTGAGCCTTTGTTTTTGAATTGATCTTATTTTTGCCTGCCGTCTTAGCTAGAATTTGTACGGGCGGTAATTATAAGAGCATAAATAAATCATAACAAGAATCTGTCGAGGTGATTGTTTGTCTTGTGGTTCAAGTCGGTGAGTGTGATCGAAGGTGTACTCCTTGGCTTTGCACCTGAGGGTACGATTTTCCTGTTGGGAACCTTGTCCAAGATTCAGATTGAGTGACCTCTAATTGTGGCTTTTCTGGTAGCCGGTAGGAGCCATCGTAGACGATGCGAAAGAGATTTAATTAGACGATTATTAATCATGGATATGCTTCATCTTCCTCTTAATTTGTTACCTATTAGTAGCGTATATAATACTCTCAGACTCATTATCACCTGCTAACACGTACAGACGTTTCCCTCGTATGTTATATTTTCTCCAAAAATGGTACTAAAAACATTGTAAATTAATGTAAACAACATTGTAAACGAATCCCTCTCAGAGCTAAAGTCTGACGATGTGGCATATTTACTAGCTTAACCAAAAAAAATTTTGGCCGAGCAGCTTAAGCAAATCTTATTGCACTTATTCATTCAAAGTAAAAATAGGGAACCTTTCGATGATATTAATATATTATTAATTATATTATTCTATCAGTATATTACTATCAATCACCATATATACATACGAAATTATATCGTATACAAAGGTATCAGATATTATACGGGCGTCCTGCTTCAAAACATGATGTCCTATGTTGATGTCTTCTTTTTCCATCGTTCCCACAGCCAGTTGTAGTATGCTAGCTTCATCTTGAGAAGCTGAAATCACAAGGTTTTTTCATTTGTCCACCTGTTGGAATTTCTTTGCAGGTGCCATTGAATACTAAGAACACAAGATGATGAACCGGGGAATTGAATTACAAAATGAAACACCAAGAACATAGTCATCCCCTGTTCTAACATACGTCTCTTCTTTTATACTTCAACTCTTCCCCCACCCCCCATAACATACGTCTCTTTTTTTATATTTCAACTCCCGAAATTTACCCCCCGTAACATACGTCTCTTCTTTTATACTTCAACTCCCGAAATTTACATTTTTTCCCTTCCTCATGTTATTAACCTTCCAACTAACTTTATTTGTATCAATACTCCCTATCAAAAAAACACCTTACCCTCGAGGTTGAAGAAACGGAGGATACAAAACAAAGCATGCAAAGCATTTCAATTGGAATACTGACTTGTTGAAGATATAGAGCAAAAACTTAAACCAAATCATTTGTGGAAGACAAACTTGTTGGTAGGTCAGCATGAATTCTAACATCTGCCACCACAACGATTTTTAATTGGAAAATATGAAAAATATCACGAATGTGACTACCATTTAGAAGCTATAATATGTAAGAAACCTTCTCGATTCTCTCAACAACAAGAAAAGGACCATAGTACTTTTGCTGTTAATTTGGTAATGTTGTTGGATCTAATTGAATGTTGACGTTACTGTTGTAGCTTCAAATAAACTTTCTACCCAACCTGGAACTCTTCATCCCTTCTTTTTAAATCATGGCGATGCATCATTCGTAATTGTGCACTCTTTAAGTTCTCCCTCAACTCGAAAAATACTTAATCCATTGTGCATAAAGTGGAGTCTACTTCCTGCAAGTTAGCAGTACTTAGTATATAAGATAAAAGTGTTGGTAGAAGCATGTTGTAGACTGCTTCAAAGGGTGTCATTTTAATTGCAGACTGGTAGCCTGTATTTACCCATGTCAACCACTTCACCCACGAATTATACTTCTCATTTGTGAAACAATGCATATATTATTCTAACACTCTATTGATAACTTCTGTTTGTCCATCAATTTGTGGGCAGATATGCAGAACTATAATTGAAAGTCACTCCCTGAAGACGAAACAACTCATTCCAAAAAGTACTTGTAAACATACTGTCTCTATCACAAACAATCCATATGGGCATCCCATGCAACTTAAAGATATTATCAAAGAATAATTGAGCAATGGCAACCGGTGTAAATGGACGTGAAATGGCCGTAAAATGACTGTACTTGGATAATTTATCAATAACTACAAATATTGAATCTTTGAACAAATTTTTTGGAAGTCCTGTGATAAAATCCATTGAAATGGTTGTCCAGATCTATTGTGGTATAGAAAGAGGCTCAAGCAATCCTGAAGGAAGCATTGTAGAATGTTTGAACCTTTGATAGATATCACAATTTCTAATAAATGTGATCACATCTTTATGCATTTTTGACCAATAAAATATAGCTCTCAATCTTTTGACAGTTTTAAGAACCCCTTCATGTGTTCCATAATGGAACTCTCTTACAATGATAGGTATCAGATCTATATTAGTAACCAAATAAATTCTACTCTTGTAAAACAGAAGCTCATCCTTATATGTCCACTTTGTTAATAATTTTCCTTCATGGAACTTCTGTAATACTCCTTGAATTGTTCGATTAGTCAAGTAGGAAATTTTGATCTCTTGTATCCATTGGGGTACTAGCATTGAAATTACAGCAATAGTCAATTGATTGTTTTCTCCCCCATGCAGTTTAGATTGCGGAAAAGAACTATCAAACTGTCTCGATAAACCACCAGCAACTTTGTTTTCTTTCCCTAGTTTGTACTCAATATTGAAGTCATATCCAATCAATTTGGTAAGCCATTTTTGTTGTGCTACAGTGCGAACCTTTTGTTCCTATACATATTTTAAGCTAGCATGATCAATTCTAACAATGAACTTGTGTCCCAATAAATAATGGCACCATTTTTTGATAGATAATATTAAAGCCAATATTTCCTTTTTTATGTGGACATTAGACGATTTTGACCATGAAGAATTTTGCTAAAATATGCTATAGGATTGCCTTCCTGCATCAATACAACACCTATGCCCATTCCACTAGCATCACATTCAACCACAAAAGGCATTGAAAAATCAGGATGAGCTAGGAGTGGTACTTGAAACACCCTTTCAAATTTCGTCAACAACACTTGCAACTGTTGTTGCTCTTCATCCCTTAGAATACTATGAAGTTGAAAACATTGTCATGATCCCTCCAATAATTGCAAATGCATAATAGGCCCATGTTTTCTCTTTTTTAATGTATGCGACATTTGTTTGTTGCTGCACAATTGAGAGGGTGGAGTTGTTAGTCCTTACAATGATGAGTGAACCACATCTTTAGTAAAAGACATGGTTAAAGATTCAAAATTTCACATAATTGATCCCAATGTCTTCAACCACTGAACACCTAATACAACATCGAACTCTTCTAATTGCAATGCAAAAAATCAGAAAGGATAATATGTCCCGGTAGCTCAAGAGTTATATTTACACATTTCCCTGCATAGATCATTTGTTGCCCATTTGCAACTTGCACCTTCAATGTAGTACTAGATTTAACCTTGAGCCTCATCTTTTGTACTATCTTTGCATTAATGAAATTATGTAAACTTCCTGAATCGATCAAGATGGACACCTATGGGTCATAAATTCTACCGAACATTCTCATCGTGTTCGAAGTAGAGGTACCTGTAAGAGCATTCAATGAAATAGCTGGTAAGTTATCCTTACTATGGAAATCTTCTCCTTGTATGATATTGTCTTCACTTCTTGCTAAATCCTCATTTAATATTCCTTCAATCCAAAATAGCTCCTTCCATTTATTTCCAGGAGTATATTTTTCATCGCACGTGAAACACAACCCCAACCCCTTCCTTTCCTGTAACTGTTTCACCGTCATTTTTTTTACAGCTCCTAATTCTTTGGAAGTTTGTGCACTAACATTTGTAGTAGTTGTAGTTACATTTTCTAGTTTAGCTCTAGTACTTTGGGAATCCCCTAACCACATTCTACTTTTTAGATTGTATTGAACCTTGCTTTCCACTAAAACCTTAGGTTCGAAGTGCTTTGCTAATCCTTGTGCCTCAAGTAGAGATATCGGCCTTTGTGACTTAACTTCCACTCTCAATTGCAACTTAAGACCACAAGTAAAATTACTAATCTTTTTCTTTCTGTCATGTTACCAGCTCTTAGAAGAAGTCTGTTGAATCTAGTAATGTAATCTCTGGCTGCTCCATCTTGTTTGAGTCTTGTTAGATCTCTATAAAAATCCTCATAATCAGTAGGTCCAAATTGCAAATTCATAACATCCTTCAAATTCTGCCATGTCATCTCTTTCTGGAGCTCTTCAATCATATCAAACCAAATCAAAGCATCTTCCTTCAAATGATAGCTAGCTAATCCAACTTGAAACTGTGGTTTCACCTTATGTAACTTGAAAATTTTTTCACATCGACTAAGCTATGAACTGGATCTTTTGTGCCATCATACTTTTGGAAGAATCATCTTTGCTACCCTAAAATAATCATCATCTTGAGGATTCCTTTGAAATCCTCTTAATCCACCATTTGAAGATTCAGTTTCCAGACAATCAATAGCATAATGTGGATTCCTTCCACCACTACGTCTAATTTCAGCAGGAACTTCAGACCGACGAGAGTGAAGCATTTCATCAATCATGTTACATTCACTTACATTCCTTGCTTCCACATTTGCAACAGGAACAGAAGGATTCCTCACACTTCTATTAGTATCAGCACTTTTGATTTTAAAAAATTCGTCAAATCGAGATGATAATTCAGACAGTGCATATAATAATTAAGATTGTACCTTCCGACCATGTACTTGTTCATTCCGAATCTCAATCAATTCCTCTGCCATCGGAATTGATGGAGCTCCTACCTTTGCTCCCTCGACTGGCTCTGATACCAATTTGGTAGCTTCTTCTTCAGAAGTTGCAATCACAAGCTATTTTCCTTTATCCACCTGTTGGAATTTCTTTACAGGTGTCATGGATCACTAAGAACACAAGATGATGAACTGATATGATAGAAAATGGAACTGGAATTGATGGAATTGAATTACAAAACGAAACATCAAGAACAAAGTCATCCCCTGTTCTAACATACGTCTCGCTTTTTTATACTTCAACTCTCCACCCCTCTATTTACATTTTTGCCCTTCCTCACACTATTAAACTTCCAACTAACTTTATTTGTATCATAGTACCTGCCAAAGTGCTCCATTTCATAGTTGCAAAAATCAGAATCGGAATCGAAATTAGAATTGGTTTTTAAGGGAGTCACTAAATCGGATCAAATTGGTCTAAATCGGCGAGGAATCGGTTCAGTTGAATCAGTCTAAATCGGTCATATACAAAAATTTGACAACTTATAATATAAATACATAAAATACATAATTATATAATTTCTCAACACAAATACACAAGTTTATAGTTTAATACAAGTACAAAATATCATCACTATTTATTATCACAAGACTAAAATTTCATAAGTGTAACATTTGATATATTATTATTTGTGCTTTATCAAATGATAACAACAAATTATTAATACAAGTTCACAAAATCAAGGTTTAGTACAATTTTACATAGTAAATACTAAATCATCCAATTCATTATCTGAACTATCTTCGAAGTCTTAATCATTATCACTAATGGGAAGAGTAAAGCTCTCACCCGTATTAACACGAGACCCTTACGTAAAAGGAGGCATAAAACTCTCACTCATATGATGTCCCTCTACTTATGATTTTCTAACTAAAGTTACAGGTACTTGCTTTTTCCCAACAAATATCCATCTTCTATATGACAAATCTGGCATTGATAAAAAATATAGTAACAACTAAATTCAAAATCTAAGTGAGTGCCAAAACGGCAAGATAGCGTGTGATCATAAATTAAATTAAAAAACCATAATGTAGGCTAGTGACAACGTCAAATCATATATCAGAACAAACAACAAATCTGCACAGTATAAAATTTGTACCAGAACAGTAGTTAAATTCAAAATCATATATCAGAATGCAGGGGCTATGCAAACAACCGAGTTAGATGTGGATTCTTGATCATATCAACATTGAAGTCATAGATGTTTATACGCTTTCCTCACTGCCTCCATCCATCCCCTCTTCCCTCCCCTTCAACCTTTATATAATCTACTCCACAAGTGTATACATATGCCATTTAGCTATCAGGTTGCTCCTTTGCATATAACAAAAACAGATTAAATTCCTTTCATGAGTTTTACACCCAAAAGCAAACATCACCCCTTGTGCCTGTAGCGTGCATTCTATACTAAATCAAACTTCAAAGATCAAGTAATGACAACATAAACCAGAATCCAACATTGAAATAGTAATTCACATAATTTGCATAACAATAATTCTTCAGCAGCAATGCAAATAGTAATTAGAAAAAAAAATTGTTGTTTTTAGGGGTTTTTCAACACATTGAGATCAGCTTGTAGCCCACAGCTCCACCTCAAAATCATACATTCAAGATCATACCACCTCAAAAAATCAATGATGATTCAACCATCAACAACGCTAAAGACAAGCAAAAATCATACCCTACAACAAACAAAAAATTTGCACAGCATACAATTTGTACCTGAAAAAGACTACAGCGGCGGAGGGAGGGGCTCACACGGGGGCAGCAGAGGGAGGGGCGAGGCCAGAGGGAGCAGGGGTGGCGACAGATGGGTGGAGGGAGGGCAGTGGCAAGGGGCGGCGGCGGGTGGGCTGAGGGGCAAGTAGATTTTAGGTTTTTAAAATTTTAATTATATTTTTACCCATGCATAAATAATTTATTTATTAACATACCTAAGGTATTTTTGTCATTTACCTATAAAAACAAATTCTCCCTGATTTACGCCGATTGCAAATTGGATCGGAATCAGTTAGAATCACTACGAATCTGCTAATTTGACGATCGATTCATTAACTACCCGATTCACCGATACTTCGGATTGGATTGCTTCCGATCCGATTTAAATCAGCCAATTTCGAGTGGAATCGGCCAATTTTTTCATCAATGCTTTAGTTTGGGATTTTGGATTCAGAAAACTGAAATTTTTTACTATTACCATAGGTAGTAAGTAATGATATAATCATTGTTTAGGTTTTTCTAAAAATTCCCCACATAAGCAAAAACGGACAACATCAAATTATGTTATTATTGTAAATTTAAAAGCTTAGGTTTCAACTGAGTGTAGCAAGAACGAAACTTGTTCCTATATAGAACTATAGTGATTTTTTACAAAAAAATATGAAGGGCTTTCCGCTTTTTCTTTTTAGAAGGCCTGGGTGAAAAAACTAGTGAAAATATTATATACATATTATTTTTGTTTTTTATTTCTCCTTCAGCGCCTCCCGATTGATTTTTGCAGTCCGTAATTAGAGGGCAGATGACAAGATTCGGCGGTCTGAATGTATATATATGTTCTTGGAGAACGAGCAATGCCAGAAAGCAACTTTGACAATAGACTCTGCCGCTTGCATTTTTATTGATCGCCGGCCGGGAAAAAAACAATCCTGCCTATGGATGACCTTTACTGAGTTCGTCTTTATAGCTGTAAATCGCCCCTCCCAAAGAAATCTCCACAGCTCCTCTAATTTGTCCATTATAGTAGTAATAAATCATGAGAACAAATATTATTTGGTCCCTTGAAATTAATTAAATTATCACTTAACCTTCCTTGACCAATTTCACTCATTATTTAGCCTCTTTCATTTAAAAAAATTATCACTTAACCCCTTTTTACTCTAACACCGTTATAGACGTCATGGCATAACAGGTTTATAAACTGTCAAGGGTGATACGGTGGTGTCATGTTAAAAAATAAAATTATTAAAATTAAATAAAAATATTTATTTTAAATAAAAAATTAACATAATAATTAAATATTTTATTTTATTTAACTTTGTTCTCTATAATTTTAGTTTCTAACCTATGTGTTAAAAGAATGATAATATTTCATCTCACATACCAGTTAGAAAATAAGCTTGGTGGAAAATTAAAAAATAATAATTTATTTATTTAATCATTATATATTTTATTTTAGTATATGAATTTTATTTTACGAAATAATTAATTTTATGTTATGATGCGGCAACCACTGTAAACTTGTTATATCATCGCTCAGTAGTTTTGCCCAAGCGTAGGGGGTAATTAAGTAGTGTTTGTTTTTTTAAAGGAGAGCTTGACAGGACTCGGTGAAAAGGGACTAAGCGTTAGACTTAAATATTTCGATTTGGTCAAACCATAATACTCCGCGTCTCCTCCTATTCTCCATCTCTTTCCCTCAAACGCCAATAGCTCCGGTCGGAGCCGTTTTCCATAGTGATCATGTGGCTAGTAGTCATGATGATGACAGTGATGTTGGTGACGTTACTCCAATTAGAAGCCACGGCGGGAGCAGACCAAGCTCCCCCTCCGACGACGCCACGTGTCATAAGGTCGGATTTAGGGTTTTATTTTTCGCCCTAATCGTCCCTCGTGCGGCGTGTTTCCTCCTCAGAATCACCAGCCTACAGCACTGTGCAAGGTGCGGAATACTGCACAGCCCCCTACTGGACACCCACTCGAATACAAGGTTGGACACTACTCGAACACAGCTTGGTCCTACTCGGACAAGCTGCTCGAACACCAAGGTCCTGTTGCACGTTCCAGTCCCGGCTCACCCACACACAACCAGCCGAAGGAATCACCCGACCAGCACTCGGTAACCAAATCCAACGTACACACAGTTGTTTTACGGACTTAAGTCCAACCTATATTCTACTAGTATGAATACAAGGAATAGTAATCCAACCCCCTTGGATTACCAGCAAGTCGTGGACACAACCCACGGACTTGGCCTCTCGACACACACACTCAACAAGACTTCCCCAGCACTCGGCACGCAGGCTCGAGGCTGCTGGAATAGAACTGGGTGGTTCGGTCACAGGTGGACAACGCTGCACCGATAGCTTACCGGGTGTGCCCAGCACTTGGCCCCGACCAAGGCTGGTTGCAGCCACACACCGGCAATCCCCTTTACCCGACACTACCTCACTTCTCCACGCAGGGAGGCACTCACCCACACTTGATCACTCTTGATCTGATTTGTTCTTTTCTACCTTCACCACCAAATGAAGGTCCCTATTTATAGACTTGGCTTGGACAATCGAGGCATGACCCAATGCTTGATCCTGGACGTTCATCAACATATCAACGAACCAGATTTCACCAAACACGTCACCAACAAGAATGAGTCCAGATCTGCCCTTGACCTTTGAGTTATTACATCAATGGACCAGAGTAGCCCTGTGACGTCATCCCAAACTCTTGGAGTTCCAATACCCCTGGTGCACCTAGCCCATGTTCCGATCCAACAACTTAGCAGCTCCAGAACACAACGCTGGCTCCCAACTCACTTGGATCCCGATGCCCTCGATCAATCTCAAACTCGGCTTGGTCATGCTGAGTCTGCATTTGATCACGACCGACATGCTCCTGGACTTGCCCATGTTCGGAACCGACTGCACCCGTTGGTTCCCCAATTGCCCGTCAACTCTGATGTCTGCTCGGGTAGGTTGTTCCACCACACGAATAACACTGATTATCCGCATTGGGCTCGGGATTATCTAAGGATAACCGCCAAACCCTAACTCCCGATCGTCCCACCAGCTGTGACACCATGCAACAACGCATGCGGGAACAGCACCATCACCCTTCAGACTGGAGGACGGCGCGCCCGAGTATCGTGCCATGCTCCACTAGACTCCCACCGGCTACCTTTTCTTCAAGACCCCGACCAGCGGCTACCACGTGCGTTCCATCAACTACGACCTGCAGAGCAAGGTGATCTACGACCCCGGCATGTCCACCTGCACCATACTACAGCCCCACCACGACTTCGCCATGTCCGACCTCCAATGGGTCATGATCCATCATCCCTCCTCGGACCCCGTCTTTGCCATCCTCAACTGTTCCATCCACTCCCCCGTTCTCAACCACTACCGATCCCTCTGTTTCAACTTTTCCGGCCACTCCTGCGACGAGCTCTACGCAACCTTTCCACCGTTTAGGTGTTCCGGTCTGGACCGGCGGGACTTTCCCCGCCGTGCTGCTTCACCGAGTACAACACCGTCAAGCTCGTGAGCATGAACATTCTGGACTGCACCCACTTTACTACATTTTACAACACGGATCGCAGGCCATTTGATTGGTCCTACGGCATCCGACTCTCTTACACCGTCCCGAACGCGGGCTGTCAGCGCTGTGCCAAATCGGGAGGAGTTTGTGGGTACAACACGGGGACGGAAGGAATGGTCTGCATCTGCTCCGGTGGTGCCTCCGTGAATTCCACCGGTGACTGTGGTACTATTTTAGGTCCTCTTGGGAACGACGCCGGTGGAGATGCCTTGCCGTCAATTCCTGGGATAATCGAGGTGGGCGTCTCCAAGGGCGTCGCCGAGTTAAATGCGGCTCACTTGATAAAAAAATTTTAGGTCATCCCGAGACCGACACCAGTGAAGCCGCCTTACATCTCTACAGTTGATTCCTAAGATGATCGACGGCGTCTCCACGGGTGTCACTCTTAGCAGGCTAGGAACTAAATGTGACTCCTATTTGATGTATCAACCTTCTGGGCCCAAATGATAAACTAGTAACATGTACTTTTTATACAAATTACCAACGTCTTTGAGTGTAATAAACCCAAATAACATTACTTTTTTTGGTTTTTTGCTTAAGGCCCCGGGGGTTTTGACTTGACATTGCGCTCCTTATTGATGGCATCTCCCCATCAACCCGGCCTATTTGCATCATGTCTCGTAATGACTTAGGAGAGAAAAATTTTAGCCACGCCCTTCTGCTTCTCTAATATATTTTCTTTATATATATATATATATATATATATATATATATATATATATATATATATATATATTATCCAGCCACCTGCTTTAGTCTTGGAGGGGGCCATATACAGTTGATCCTTGGCCTAGGGCTACCGAAGCACGGGGGAGGGCGGTTAGATCTAACTTCCTGGTTTTGGTCAACCAGACCACTTGCCCAATAAATGGGCCGGGTTCGAGTGTTGTTATTAGTTCAAACCAAATCCGACCCAACAAAAACACTGGCGCAACCTTAAACCTTAACTTTACATCAAAATGATCTTATTGAAGATGGTTTGGTTAGATTAGAACCCCTCTCCTTAACCATCCATGCAATCAGAAATGATTTAAGAGAAAGAGCACCCCCAGTGGTACCCCCAAGACTACCTATTACAAAATTTTTCTTTTGCACACTCGTATTCCAGGATTGGCTAATACTAAACATCCTCTTTAAAAGACAATTTTCAGTTCACCCATGATTTGGCATCCAACTCAAAGTTCCTTCTCCGTAAGTATGTGGCAACAAGGATAGAACTATAATTTACATGTTAAACGAGTGAAGCTTAGCACAGGAGCAAAGTAACAGTCCATTTTTAACTAGTAAACAAGCAAATAATGTCAACAGACTTAAAGCAAACACAAATCTCAAATGTTAAATGTATACAAAAAATTCAGCTCTTCAGCTCACATTCGAGAATTCAAATGTTGCCAAAAGCCACTATAGTCTGTAATCTTTGTAGCCTAATTTCACTGTTCCACAATTTCGAGCACTTCTTGCCCAACACCAAAATGTCCACTTTACAAAAAAATCATGTACAGCCATTGATGACAATTTATCTTCATGCTAGAAAGCACTTGGAATGAAACGAATATCATATTTACATGCGCAATTGAACTATTACAACGTGATTACACCAACTACGAGGGGATAATTTCATACTTACAGGTGTAAGAAATGTATAAAATTTGACCAAAAAAGCCATTCACTGCTAAACTAAACAGGCCATGTTTCGCCCAATAACACGGTATTCACTAAGTCAGATGATGTCATCGTCAGTGGATCTAGTAGTAAACTATCTTCAAAGTGCATCTCTACCACTCCAATCAGTGTTTGAAGCGTTCCCTTTATTTATGGCCTACCAAACAGAAATTCAAAGCAAAATGTTTTTTTTAAAAAAAGTTGCATTGCCCAGTGAATTCCTAGATTAAAAACAGTCCCAGACACAATAGAATAATACAAAATCACAAGTTTGTCAAATAATATTTTATAGACCTATAGTGATGATGATGGAGATCCCATTTAGAGTAGTTGCTTATTTTAGATAGTCATAAATTGCTAGGAATACTAGGAGTGTCTAAGAGTTGTTAGTTTCTTTTAAAGTTGTTTCTAGTAAAACTAAAAAGGGATTACATTTATAAAATGGCATTTTAGGCCCTTACGCCATATTGGTTTTCAGAATAAAAGGATTATTTTTTCATAATTTATTTTTAATTTATCATCCTTATCCTAATTTTGCACTTCTACATTATAAGAGGAATATCATTGCTAATACTCTTAGAGAAGGTGCAGATCTATGTCATATTTCTATAATTACGAACAAGTCTGTCAATGTTTGTGCATTGCTGGTCTCAAGCTCAGATAAAGGAGGGGGTGGCATCAAGATGGGCATCTGGCCATTAAAGTTTTATCATTTATAATCTTATAGATTGTAGTCATAATCCATGTCCCCAGGGGAGAAGAGAAGGAGATTTCTCTAATTACCCACCTGTGGGCTTATTCTCTAATTACCCACCTGTGGGCTTATCATCTTAGAAGTGACCTAAAAACTACCAAACTTTCTCATTTTAATATTGATGAATTTGCTCAATTCAGTAATTACCTCAGTTTTTTTATCAACCTCATGTACTGGTCACGTGCTTCTGGAGATCTTGCCATAGATTTGACCCGTGCTAAAGCTTTTTCAATACCGGCCACCTTTTGCCTGCGGGCAGCACTCAGGAAATCATAATCATCGGTCCTTCCTGTGTCTTCTCCGACATTTGCAACCACCTTGTCGGCTCGGAAGCCACGCAACCCAGTGCCTTTTCGCCTCCACCGCAGTATAGCCTTTTCAACTATGCTCACTGACCAAACAACCTTTTTATAGTGCTTACGAACTTGGTGCCCCCTCACATGCGCCTGGAACATATTTAATATAAAGTTACAAAATAATCTAAGCAAATAAAACAGATAAATCTCGAAGAAGTATATCTCAGAAAAGAAATTCAACAATCAATAATACCTGAATTTTGACAACACGATTGCGCATGTTAAGAAATTCCTTTCTTCGTTTCCAACTGCGATATTTCTGTTGAATCCTTGTGGCAGCTGTATGTAATGAGTCACTGAAATGACCAATCTTACTGCCCTTATTCAGAGAGGCCAATGCAAGTAATTCGTCTGGTAAGTCACATTTGCCTTCTCCGCTTTGGGTTGACTGTCTTTGAACGAAAGATTGAACCCGTAGAGCAGTTTGAATTTGAGCCGCAGCTTGGGCAGAATTCCTTATGGCAGCAAGAGAGCCTCTTATAGATAACTGATCCTTGATCGCTCCATCATTAGTTACAATTTTCTGATCATCCACACTCTTAGCGGCATCATCAACACTAAGAGTAACTGAAACACCATGCAATGTAGCAGGTTTCATAGTCATGGACGAAAGATGACTGGTCAGATCTGCTTCGGCCAAATAACCAGCAAGTCCTTTATGTCCTCTGCTAGATGCTACATCTGCAGCTGTTTTTCCGGCAGGAAATGTTGGTGTGGGGTCATCTACTGCACCAGGAGATCCACCTAACCTAATCAGAACAAGAACTGTTTCTTCTCTGCCCATAAAAAAACATGACATTAAGTGAGATAATTATCATGGTAACTTAAATACAACTTAACAACTTTAGACAGGATGTAAACAAGAAAAAAAAATGGCACATTCACAAACAGAAAGTGAAAACAAATGCATGAAAGGAAATAGGCATCACCTGGTGACATACAACATAGAATAGTTCACTCATTAATACAAGCCACGAAAGAGGTAGACACACTCAACATGATATAAACTATCAAACATCATATATATGCCAAGGAAAGATGTTTAGAAACACCTATATTAATAATCACTAGACACATCCTGTTGTGATTAGACAGATTCCATCTAGGACAGTATTTGATATCAACCCTCCTGACAGGACCTAAGCAATCATACACCTACCATCATCTTTACAGACAATTTCAGGATAACATTTGGGCTAATGAAATAACACAATATTTCACACAATACAAACCTGCCATAATATGCTGCCCAATGAAGCCCAGTCCAACCATGAGCATCTCTGAATGCTGGAGGAACCCCCGCAGCAATAATAGAATTCATTGCCCATTCATAACCAAGTGCAGCTGCCAAGTGAATAACACCTTGGCCATTATCATCCAAGATATTTAGCCCTCGCCCTTCTTCATGGATCTTGCAAACTAGCCACTCACATAGCCTATCTTTCAGCAAATTTTGAATCAACACCTCTTGGGGCTTCCTGCCATCTTCCCCATCTCCACTAAATGAACTCTCAATATCATCCCATCTATTATTGCCCTCCCTACAGAGACATATTTGCTTCTTAAAATAGCATTTCTCACAGTTTTTAACTGAACAACCTAAATTCTGCTTCTCTTCATCACATAAATGCAGCATCTTTGCCAATCGTATTTGGAGGCGCATTTCCTCTTCTGGTTCAGCCATGCATCCAATTGATTGACCACGAGACACCTCTCTATACTCAAACTCCCTAACCTCACTACAAGCCAGCCGGTTGGAACAGGTAATGTAGAAAGGGACACGCCCAGGTAAATGCATTGGAGCCTGACATCTAATAGAATTATTTGGAAGAACTTCAGCTGGAACCTCAACTTCGCCAAACATACAACACCATTTCATCTGACTTGGCTGCTGTTCCAGACTTCCCAGAAATGTACCACAAATTAAAACCTAAGACAAAGAAGGCATTAGCTTAGAAAAAAATCTCACATTTTTCAGAGATGATGATGGCTAATGTTATAGATGTGTACCTTTGTTTTTGCTCCAGAATAGGCCCATTCAGGAGAGAAATCAAGAATAGTAAATAACTGCTCCTGAGACAGAGAGTAACCAAGGGAGTCCACATCTACTTGCATTTGTTGTGACAAGCCTGAGCCTTCCTTTTGTCCGGAGGCAAGTGGCCCCCAAAGAAAATCATGTCCAGAGGCCATTAATGAGTCATCACAGTCCCTACCTATTTCCTTGTTCATCCATCTTCCAAAACTGTCAACTTTATTTAGGTCACTTTGTTTCTTAGGCTCAAATGAGTGAGCAGACAAGCAATTTGCAGTTGAAGCATCTCCTACTGTCATGTTTTGATCACTTGCTGTGGTCACCATAGGAGATCCACAGGTACCCTCGACGTCAGAAGTCGGTTGGTAGTCCTGTGTATCCATGATTTCAGCTTTTGTGCTTGCCACTGTAGTGTTGTAATCTAGTTGCTTGATATTCATTGGCAGTTTTACCTGCAGATTAAAAGTAGTTCTAAAATACATTGTTTTCTTTAATAACAAACATCCTACACCACTTAATAAATTAAATAGTGAGGTTTATAATTAATGATTAACCAGAAAGGAAGACCAAATCAACCAACATACATCTAGTTCAGTGAGAGATGTTCTTTGGATTGTCTGCTGGGGCATTGCATGAATCATTCTACATGTACGATCAAATTCACTCTTTTCTGTGTTATGTGGTTTCCCACTGGCATTTTCATCATGTTGGTATGAAACCTTCTGGCATTCAGTAACACCGGGAACTTGTGCCCCAGACCAGGTATGGCACATTTGAGTTGGAAGATTGTAGTTCAATCCACTTGACGCAGCTATACAGATATAATAAGAAAATAAGATAAAATACAATCCAAAGACTGAGAAGGGAATCATAAGACGGGGAACTAAAAAGAAGTGATTGCGCAAATAGAGAATAAGGCCAGGAACTAGAAAGAAGAAAATGCACAAATAGAGAACAATTAAAAGTTATATAACTTTTGGCAAAAAACAATCTTAGGGAGTCTACTGCAACTACCTGGCACACATGTTTACAATTTTAAGTTTGAACAATAAACCTGGAATAATAAATGACCCCATCAGAATAGTTCTTGAAAAAAACATTCTTAGTCACTATCTTATGGTCACTTGATTACAAAAAATTCCTTGACATTGTCGATAAAATGCAATTGGCTACACAACAACATAATCATAAATATCCAAGATTAGTTGCAAAAACTTACCAACTTGTAGAGATTGGCTCCCATTGACTATTTGGCTCACATAAAGTGGATTCTCCAGTTCCTCACTAGGCTCAGTCTTGAAGGTAAGAGAAGCAGGAGGCCTGAATTCCAGCACATGCTGATTGATATAGCCACCAAGATGAGCCGTTCTTGAATTCCCTCGAGATTCCACTTCCTCACAGTTCGAAGTTGGTGTTTGCCCATGCCAGTCAACTGTTCTAGGGCTTGAAGCATATGAAAACGGAACTGCATGGACAAAAGAACTTGCTTGCACAGAAGAGGATGGTCCAGAGCCAAAGTGAGAGTCACTTAAGCTGCCCACATTAGACATCCGAGAGGTGGCAGGTCTGCTACCCTGAGGCTACATAATATCAGTTCACACATAGAAAAAACAAACACACCAAAAACAATGAGCCAGACAACTACAACCTCGACAAACAAACACATCAAATAAGGTCCCACGACTTTCAGCAAGTTAAACTACAAAAGTAGACACCAAAATGCCAATTGTAGGTTGAGAAGAAACTCAACCCATATATCTAGCAACCATACCACACTGGATGGCTTCAACCAATCTGTCTGAATTAGGTTCCAAACTGACAATACCATTGGTACCTAGTTTCTTCTTTGGTATTTATTAAACAGAGCAAGAAGTCAGCATCCTTGGTTTTGACGATGCCTTGGCAGCACCCAAAACATAGGCTGGCCTCAAAAAAATAGCAAAAATATATAATTATGATCTCACCATCCAGCCATAAGTGAGTCTGACAAGGCACAACTTAACAGACAGATATTGCAAATAATACGGCTTTGCTTTGATGAAGATGTCAAAGCAGATCATTTACTTGGTAAAAGGATTATAATACTTGCAATTATACTTGGTTTAAAAGGGCTTACTTTAAATTGTTTCATTTGCAAGCCAAAATTTTAATTTTAGTAGTTTCATTTTGATGTTCAGGTTCCTATTAGAGGATAGATCCCTATCTATATACAAGTTTCCTATTCATTAATGAATAATTAAAATTTTTATTTTAGAATATTGGTTTGCCATTTATGGCCTTCCTCATCCCTATTTAATGGTGACAAAGATCTCAATGGCAAACACTAAGGATGTTTACTTCCTCCAGATCATGATTCCAGTGGAACCCAAACAGTGCTGATAGCTGCAATAACTCATCCCTCGTCTCTTCTCCTTTCCAAATTATTATACAGTTCCTGGCAAATTTGTGATTGGCGTTGACCAAAACACTTCCTGTTCACAGCTGCTAGAGTACTGACATCCAAAAAGCTCTTCGTTTTCAGAAGTTTCATTGGGACCCACCTGTAGTCGCAGCCTGCCCCACTACCAGCTGCCTGTCTCATTATTGATCTCATCACTGGCCATGACTCAGGCAGCCCTCTCTTTACTGTTGACAGAGAATTCACTATTGTGATCTGTAATCTGTAAGGCCATAAATTCTGAAGGATCCCCTCTTGTTTTGAAAGTGAACCCACCATGCTTGGAGCTTGAATAAGACGTCTGTTTTCAGACTGATCAAAGGTCGAAGATGAGAGGTCAATTACAGCTTTCCCCATTCGATAAGGAATTTCCGTATTCTTTGTTGGATTACACTTTTCAGCCCAATAATTAGAACTCGTCATGCGACCATTATGTGCTGGCACATCTTAGCTGAAACCCTTCATCATATCAATCCCCGGCCCATTAGTGTTGCATCCCATCCTTTCAAAGAATTTTCTGGTCTCCATATTAACAGTTCTGCCACTGTTCATATATTTAGTGTTCTTTTCTTAAGTTCATATTAGTCAACGCAGAGTCCTGCAGCTAAACATCAGCCCCTACAGCCAATGTGAATCCCAAAACTTGCTTCCAACCACAAACATGACAATGAAAAACAATTTAAGAAAAAAAGGAGACAATTTCAAAACTAAATTGAGTTCAGGAGTAATTAACAAATATCCAACAACCCAGATGTGAAAATTGGAAGACCAAAATACAAAGTTTATAAGTGAACTAGATATTCAACAACAGGCCACCCTACAGAAAATCCAAATTTCAAAAAAAAAAAAAGCAAAATTAATTCAAAGCATAAATTCAGTCCAAAAGTAGAAAGACAGTAAAAACCCTTATTTCCTTCTGTTCAACTAGTTGACCTTGCAAGACAAATGCCCTAAGAAAGTAAAAAACCTCTACCAAGTATTTCCTTAGCAGAAACCAGAAAAAAATAGCACTCCAAAATGATGGCTTGCTTTTCTTCTTAAACAAAAAAAATGCACAGCCAAAAGAAACAGCATTTGTGATGATCAACCCACTTTGGCCGAGACAAAGAAAAAATTTTACCTCTTTTACCTCTCTGTAGTGCACAAGAACAATGTGCTCCAACTGCCTGAACACATCCACAAAAAGTAAGTATGAAAGCAACGCAGACCCAATATATATGCCAGCATCATATCCATTTTGAAACAAAAGCTATAAAGTTTAACACATTGAAACAGTGATAGTTGAAATTTAATGACAGAATAACATTAAAAGGATCATTTCACATATAATGAACCACAAGGTTTGCAATGGCACCATACGTCGGCGATATGCCGCTGACATGTTGGTATCTGCGAGCAGGCAACACGAAAGTCACCCACGATATGGCAGCCGCCGATTGCCGACATATCACAAACAGCGGAAATGGGAGGAGGGATGCAGCCAAGAGGGAGGCGACAAGGGAGGGAAGGTGTTGGTGGTGGGGCCAGTCAATGTAGGGTGGGAGTGGGAGGGGCAAGGCGAGGAGGGAGGGAGGTGTTGTTGGCAGCTTAAAGGAGTGAGGGCGAGGGGGAGCAACAAGGGAAGTGTCAGTGGCCAGTGGGTGAGGGATAAGGGGGATAATAGAGGAAGGTAATGAGGGAGGTGTTGAACAGTCAGACATGGACAGGTAGGGTTGCGGGAGAGGGGTAGGAGGTTGGGAAAGGGGTTGCACGTGGTGGGAGTATGAGGGGTACTTGCACATGTAGTGTGGGATTGTGTGGGGGATTTGGGCATTTGTGTGTGTGTGTGTGTGTGTGTATATACATACATACATGAGTTACAACTCATTTAGCTTACATAAGCTATACTTTTTATTTAGAGAAAATTAGTGGGTTCCACTACTCAAAATTCACATAGATAAATATAAAAATAAATAACAAGGGCATTTACAAATTTTCAACTCAATCTAATGCTTTTAACCCTTTCATCTTAATTATTAAAAATAGTTATAATAAAAAAATTTTCAAAACATCTTTAAACTAGTGCATTTTTTGAAACTCTAAAAGTAAGTTATATAAATGTTAAAAAAGATAAAATTTTATCAACCTCCTACTTAATCACTCTACTTTCCATACATATAAACCTTATTATGTGGGACCAATTAAAAATATTGAAATTAGATGTGTAGTTCATATAAGTTATATGAGGTATAACTCACCTTAATTTTTCCCATGTAACACACACACACACTATAATATAATTTTTTCCCAAGCTACAATATAATATAATGTTGTTAACCTTTAATTTTTTTAAAATATTAAATCGTTATATTAATTGTTGAATTGGTATTATTGACTCAATTACTATTTCTTATATGATTATTGTTATGAAATTTTGAAATTTATTTTTTATTAATTAGAAAAATTAGTTAATATTTTTTTATCAATTGTTAAATTAATGTAATTGACTTAATTATTATGTGGCATATGATTCTTATTTTTAAATGCTGAAAATTTACTTTTTATTAACTAAAAAAATTAGTTAGTGTTTTTTACTAATGATTAAATTAGTGATTGACTTAATTATTATTATTTATTTAATTATTAATATGAACTAGTTTTGTTTGTATGTATATAGTATACACTAAATATTTATCATTTTATCTTAACTATATCGGTTAATTTCCAAATATATCCGATATATTTCTGACATGTCACTGATATGTCTCTAAAAGGGCGATACAAGTATCTGGTGGTGGGAAACAGAACTTCTATAATTATAAATAATGTTTTCACTAGGTAAGTAGAAAGTAGATCTAACCTCTCATGTCTCTCCTGTTTCTCATCTCTCATTAGAATAATCATTAGTGAGGTGTTTGTTAGTTTATTAATCAATTCCACAAAATATCCAATTTATCTCAATTCTCACATTCAATGTACTATTTAGTAAGTCCTCGGCTTATTTAAGTCATAAAAAAAGCACGCCAGGTCACCCTTAAGTTGTCAACAAGGTGTTTATACCCACGACAACCATTAAGCACCCTTACTCATCAAGCATCCAATAGCACCGTCTCTGGAAGTTTTCATTATCTTCACCATGAGCATAGTAACAGTGGAGAACATCAACACTGCCAGCCTACAGAACATGGACAACCGAAAAAGTGATTTGTAAGTGAAAGACTTAATATGCCAACAACCTCCCATCTGTTGCTCATAATAAATGATAATTTTTCCAGATTAGAACCCATATTTTACTCATAATGAAAGATAAACATTTCTATTTTTATTTTAGATCCATCCTGTCTCGTCAACATTGCATCTTAGATATCATCATCCAGTGACATTTCATGGTGAGAAAAAAGCTTTGAACTTATAAATATTAATATTAATAAGCACCCCTCCGTCTTTTAGGTACATCACTTCATTAAACAACTTCGTTTTACATTCCAGGTTATACTACAAACAAACACCGAACAGGACGAAGTATAGGTATTTCTTCCTTTATACTGTGCATCTAAACTTTCAGCAGTGAACACAATGTAAGTGCATAACTTCACTCAATGTTTAGCATTCAGCTACATTGAATTCATAAATATGGAATCTCATAATATGCCAAGAATATCAGCCACGGTACTATCTATTGGAAATCATTTAATTTTGTAACACAAACGCCATTTTTCACACATTTTTTATAGTTCAGACATTCTTTTTCAATAGATAAGGTGTTTGTTTGGATAGATGAAATCCAAGAAATAATTCCTGGTGATCACAAGTATACCTTTAGCTTCTCGTGAGCTTCACGAACAGTTTTTCCATCTTTTTTCTTTCGCCATGAATGGCCATCTTTACGGAAGTACCGAATGGTCTTTCGGTCAAACAAGAATAAAGAACCACCTAATCACACACACATAAGTCCTATGAATTAGAAATTCACGTAAAGTGAAAAATATCATAACTTAGAACCACTGATGGGCGATGATCATGCCTAGGATACAAGATGTTAATAGAAAAGTAACATGCCTAGAATACACGATGTTCCGAAATTCCCACAAAAAGAGAGAATGATACGAACTGAAAATGTAAACATTCAATAAAAGCGGGAGAAGGAACATTACATTAGTAAAGACGGAGATATGACTAAGGTTAAATAGATTAGAAGAGGAAGGCGATACTCTTTCACATGAACAAGCTAAACACGGAGAAAACTTAATTACCCGGCGGCTTATCAGGTGGCTCGGGAGCTAAACGAAATCTTTGGTAGTTGCGTAGAATTTCACATATTTCACTCGGACGTAACCACCGATGTTGCGCTTCCGCTAATATCTGTTCTATGCCTACAACACATTGCATTGCATATTACTAACCGTAGTTGGAATAGAAGATATTTGTCAAGATTAAAGCACCAGAATTGAATTAATCAAATAACATGCTTCCACCAAAATAAAACGGAAAAAAACAGGAAAATAGAGGTGGTGAAGGTGGAGGGGGAAGAAGAAACGGACCTAAGACCTGATTGGATGCATATCGTCTGCTATCTGCCATCGGAAGGTAGGACCGCGAAGGCCTATTTTCACGAGCGGAAAGATCGGGAAAAGAGAACAAGAAGAAAACAACCGGCTAGCACAATGGCGTCGCAAAGGGGAAGGGGAGGGAAATGGGGCAGGAGATGAAAACCCTAAAAAACTGTGGGAGGGGAAGGGGGAGGAACGGAAAAAGTGAACGGAGGATGGATTCGAGGGAGGAGGTTTTGTGTGGGAGATGGCCAAAAAGATTTGGGTCCAGAGAAGACGCTGACATCCAAGACCAACAAGGCAAGGAGGGGCACAAGGCGAGGGATATACACGTCAGCATCGTCGGCCCCCAGTCCTGTGTTTGTCTCTCACGTCACGTTCCAGTTATTTTTAGTTTTGGTGTAAAATTGATAATCCGCGTAATTTTATCATAATTTACCCCTGTAATGCGCAGGGGGCAATCGGTAAAATTTTATTATAACGTTAATAGCCAGTCAAATAGTACATGAAAACCCGCTCACCCCACGGGTCCTGTTTAGACTTTGTATTTTATAAGAAGGCTCACAATTTAAGCACAACTCATTAAATCAATTTAAATAATAATTTTTAATTTCATAAAAAATAAAATTAATTTTTTCAATATTTTTTAATAACTCAATTTAAATTTTCAATACCAACTAAATTTTAAAATTTATTCCAAATAAAAATTTTATCTAAAGTTATTTCATAAATACCACACACTATCATTATGCATCATTCATGGTTTGACACTAAGAAGCCCATTCATATAAAAAATCATATTTGATTGTACAATTCACCTGGTAAATAGAGTCAATTTTTTTAATGGAAAATCAATTTAAATTTGTCATTCAAAATATAAAGTTCAAAGATTGTGCACATTTCTCTCTTTGATTTGATTATGAGATACCCATCCATAAAAATTTTACACTTGAATCAACATCTTCTCGTTAGTATTTGAAAACTCATATTTAATTTTGCCATCCTATTTAAAACTAAAATAATTTTAAATATTTAAACCCAATTGAACAATTCTAATTGATAAAAAAAACTACATATTAAGAAATAAATGATTAATGAAGCATGGAAGAAAAATATTAATAAATAGTTAATGAATAACTCTTCAATAAAGCAGAAATTAAATTATAAAAACAATTTGATTCAGGCTAATAAAATTTAAAATAGCAACTCATATTAAAAAAAATAAAAGTAATAAAACAAATTAAGAAAATTGTACCGAGAGTTGGATAATTATTAAGTTAAAGTAATAGTAAAGGTAGTGTTGCTTGAAGGAAGGATCTTGACCTACTGCTTATATAGTTTAGTATCTATGCTCTTGCCAATAATTTGCATGTCAATAACTATGGAAGCAGACCTTTGCAAACATCCCAAGGAACACTGTAAATTTTGCAATTTTAACCATTTTCTTTAGATGAAGAAAATAATTGGTACATGCTTTTAAAAAAACTGAACTCTGCCACATTACAAAATCGGCCACTATTTGGCACCCTGAATTTCTGTATGTCAGAAAATCAAAAGTCGCTTTGTTCAAGCTGTACAAAGAATACAGTGTAATGGCTGACAAGTAACTCTCGAATGGAGAACGAGTAACATGCTATAATTATAAGTAATTGAATAATACCCTATTTCGGTTTACCTATGAACTAATCAAAAATATTATTAACAATCGAATTGTTTGCTAATCTGTTTGCTTTAATTAATCTGACTTTGATTTACCCTGAGCATCTTAAAATAGTAATGCAATATTCAAAATATAGATGAGATGCTTAGGTTCAAATGGTGTTGTACATGTGAGTTATGATATGTAAACAAGTATAAAAACAAATCAAACAAATAAAAAGTTTAAAGGAAATATATACTTTTTAAAACAAAACGGATAGAGTTTCTAATAAAAGTGCAATAAAGCTCACCATGTCAACAACAAGCAATATATATTTATAACAATAAACTTCAAAAACACAATCCAAATACAACATTTTTGTTAAATTTCTAATTATCCTCCATTTCCTCATCATATGAGCCGAATTTAAACTTCATTACTTACCTGTTTATTTTCCATTATTTATTTTTATTTATATATAAAATATTTATAGTAGTTTACATAATATTATTTAAATTTCATTATCCACACAGTTCAACACATATCATCATCACCAATTACACTTGACAAGTACATGTGTGTGCTAGTTTAGTACTGCTTTTTTATAGTTCCGACAGCGCTCATTCCTCGCAGTTCTCACTTACATAGATAATAGAAAGACGTCAATAACAAGTGTTACTGGTTTAGAAATAAATAATAACAAATTGACATAGAAGAGCTGACCTATTGTTAAATGAAAACATCGTTACTCTTCCTTACAGAACTTTTATTAGGACAATAATTAAAAGTCATAGACCTCGCGTGTTAGCGTCCCCTTTCTATCTCATCCTCATTTATTGGCCACTTTAAACTATCCATTGCGTGAGAAAATCATTTTTTTAATATTCAGCCCTCTACATCATATGTATCACTCATGGCCTTAAGTACAAAGGGTGAGTATTCACAAGTATGTGCCTTCGGTACCTTTTGAAACTCTAGGAATGCACTAAATAGTTATATTTGTAAACCTTTACACTTTTCCGGATTTGAGGAACTCAAAAGTGGAGTTACTGGATCTCTGTTCGCTAATGTAAAGAGCAACAAGATGACGAATATAACTTCCTAAAATTACTTACGAAATAGTAAAACTAATGTAAGGGAAGTTGGTTGAGTTAGGTGGTTTAATTGTTTCTCTTGTATGTTGCTGTTTGAGAGAGGTCAGTGACATTGTTTTGTTTTTCTTTTTCCACTAGTAAGGGTATTATTTTCTTTAGTAATAGATGTTTTGATACATCCCGGTTGTCAACGACACGTGTAGTTTATCAATTAATGGAGGGAGGATGGCTTCATGTGATGGAACTATACATGTATGGAGTAGTTTCACAGGAAAGTTGATATCATTGTTCACTGAAACATCAGTTAAGCTTCTCGCACTCTTCAAAAGCAAAGTTAGACGCTGACCAATTAAGCATGATTAATGTCACTCCACATGGCAGTGGAATGTTGGCAAATACTTGTGATGATAGCCTGTATACCTGCATGTATAACACGCAGTGTGACAAGCGACTTGTTGTAGGGATGGGAAATGGTTTTTTAAGGTATTTAAAATATGCCTGATCCTTTCAGTGTAAGGATTGGTGCTTTCTAATCCATAGCCCATTTATTTAATTTATTAATTATGCAAATTAATTGATCTTGCTCGAGGTCAGAAATTAAATTTATGGAAGAGTGATTCACATGGATACAGCTTGTCCTCGCTTTTTCTTCGATTTGTTCATATGGTTCAGAGAAACTAGAAACTGTTGGGGCTTCAGTTTCATCCTCTTGGATTTCTGACGGAACTAGCTCTGGTCAGATCAGATTACTTGATGAGAGGAGCGGAAGCTTTGTCACATCTTGGCAGGCTCATGATGTTCATATTACAAAGGTCTTTGCTTCTTATAAAGAATTGTACTTCTTTTGTCTTTAATGTGGAAAGACTTAAAATACTCATTGATTTTCTGCCTTTCAGTTGGCATCTCCTGAAAGCCATTTGCTTATATCCAGCTCGCTTGATAAAACACTAAGACTGTGGGATCTCAGAAGGTATTGCTGCCAATAATGAATCTTCAGTCATACTACGCAACATTTGTATTTGATGTCAGTTTTGCATGAGGGATGAAGAGTATATTAGCTGCCTACATCTTCGTGAGTTCAGTATCTAGTCTTGATGTTACATGTAAATATTTGAATTCCTCCCCCCCCAATATGAGGCAGTTAATTCGTCGGAATGTAGAGTTTCTTTAGGTGTAGACCATGTCGATAACTGTTCTGATTTAATCGCACTTTAAGCTAGGATTTTTTATATTGTTGTAAGTTCTCCTTTTGAAATTATAAATGCGACATTTCTTTCATTGGTGAGTTGAATAGGATGTATTAGAATTTAAAATTAGGAGCTAATGTCTACAGGGACATGGTTTTTGTGTCACAGGAATGGCTCATCACAGGCATGTGTCTTCATAGGGCATTCTGATGCAATACCTGCTTTCTCAGTCTGGGGACGAGATGTAATCTCTGTTTCGGGGAACGAGATTGGGCTTTGCTCGCTTTCTAGTTCTACAAACGAGGTAGGGAAGATAATTTTAATCCTAAACCAATGAGGACAAAGATGACTGTTGAATCGTCGATGCTTGGTGTTGTATGGAACAGGAAGCACAAAAATGGCTCTCCTAGAAAGCTGTATAGCTGATCGTGGAGCAAGAATTTGTCAAACTTATGAAGCATAAGTATCTTGCCCTTTTCTGGACTATATCTTGTTGGAACAGAAGATGGTTATCTGAAGATATGTGCCTAATTGATTTTCATCACTCGTTTCAGTTCCAAATTGTAGCAATGAACTAATCAGTTTTGTTCGATATCCAATATGTAAACAGCGTGCGCTGTACAATATTCTGATTTATTTGGATTAGCTCAATGACGTATGCAGCTGCGAAGCACCACTTGAGAGCGAATTCTTAAATTATATCCTTATTTTCTGGGTCATAACCGATATTGAGGTCATTGAGACGAGAGTGAGACGCGCGCAATTGTCTGGCGGTGCAGGTGTCGTCGTAGACTTCGTATGTTCTCCTAGAATTCACTTTTCATCATTGAATTTAATTGATACGGTTCTATTCTATAACCTCTGGGTTTATTTTCCCCCGGCGGTTTCGTCTATATATTTACTTATTTGTCATTTTTGCCCCATTAAGCAGAGCGCATAGATGGTAAAGGTAGGGGGCGGAGGGCTTGCAAATTTATGACATTTCAACAGTGGAATACCTCGTCAATTCTGTGTACTTAATTACGCATATATTAGTGTGATCACCAATTAAAAACGTAGTTTTCAGCTAACATATTTTGCAAGGTTGTTGATTGCTGACAAATTTTTCATGGGTTCACTGTGTTACTTAAACATTGCATACACAAAAAATAAAATGAAAATATAAGTAATCAGCTCAAAGAATTGGCTCAAATAAATGTTGGAAAGAAACCATCTCCATTGGATCAATAAATTCCATGTGTTTTTTTACACGGGCAATAAATTAGCATAATATGAACAAAATGATTTCACAACACAAAGGACGTCCATGATGCATGCCACAGCATTGCTGAATCACAAGTACAAATCCAAACACACTGGACTCACCTTAAAAGTGAGCATGTTTTGCTATCCAAATGTTTTCTCGGTACTGTAGCACGCGTATAGAAACCCATCCTCGTCCTTGAAAGATTCATAGATGGAGTCCATGACGCTGCCTGTAGAAAGTAGCCTACAGACGTTACAAATCCAAACAAGGCAACATTTTCTACCTACCAGCACTATGCGAATGAAAAACAACTGCAGAAGAACCATAAAAAAATTACATGTTGGGGGCAATGTGTTCTTAACAAACACAAAGAGAGCTTTCCCCGGTTGAAGGTGTAGTCTGCTACTTAGAACATGAATAAACTGACCAATGGACATGTCACGCGGAACCAAGTATCTGCGGAAAGGAAAATTTATAGGGAACATTAAGCATGGCTTATAACTCAAGAACTGATGAAAAAAATTGTGTAAGAACTATCAACTTCTTCTTTTCCAAGTCAGGAAGGTCCGTCTTTGTGTATCTTTCAACCACCACCTGTATAGACAAACAAAGAAACACAGGAATGAGAAGAATGAATTAAGAAAAAAAAACACTTTCCACGGGTCATCAGATCTGTAAATCACCGGTGGTTCAACCACTCGTTCTAAGAAAAGCTCAAGCCAAAATCAAAAGATGAAAATTGATCATATAACTAAGATGAGGGCAATAGTTTGAAATTTCAAAGACCCAACAGCAACCCGTCAACGTAAGTATTAAACACACTGGAGCAAATATTCGACGAGGCAGTCAGACACGCCTCATATTCTGATTTGAAAAACATGTTGGTTCTGCGTGCTTGTCTGATTTCCTTTTGAATCAGAAGGAATGCATTAAACGGGAAATTGGAATTCACCAGAATCATAAGTCTCTTTGCAAGCAGAGGGGAATGTTGATTGGTTTGACATGTTTTGCTAATCCTGGCTGTTCAGCTACGAGAAACTAAAAAATTATACCATGAATGTCTAATTCAATGCCATAGAACAAGTAGAGAACCAAACCACAAATTACTAATTCATGTAGCGTAACGAAATTTTTTAGGTAATCAAATTATGGGTGAGAATAACCTTCAGATATAAAAGAAAAAAATTAGACGAAATTAATTGATCATCGGCTGCCGAATTTGAAGCAATCTTTCCAAAAAAAAATCAAAGAGAGAACAGAAATGAAGTTGAAGCAATCTAAGGAGAGGTAGGGGGAGAGGGAGAGAGGGATCGATCATACGGGCACTCGATCAGGATACTTGGAGATGATATCCCTCGACTCGTCCAATCGCTCCTCTGTGACACGAATTCACATATATTATGACTATAATTACAAATATTAATAAGAATACATAAAATAGAAGACGAACGATCAAAGAAGAAGAAGAATGGGAAGAAAATCAGGGGGAAGAGAAGAGCGACAAACCAAAGGTGAATTCTTGCTTGAACGATTTTCCGGCCCTCATCGCCTGATTTTGGTACGGCCTGGAAGAAGCAAGTGTTTGTTGCTTTTTTGGCTCCCTCTCTCGCGTTTAATTGAATACTATATAAGCTGTGGACGAAACCATTGGGCTACATGGGCCGACTTGTGATTAAATGGAAAAAGTTAAATGGGCCCATTTAATTGATAAATATATGCCATGAAGTGTTGGCAGTCTAATCAGCTTAACCGTCAAGATAAATCAAATAATGAATAAATTAATAAATTATCAAATAATAATTCAATGAAAGCATTCGTAACATCAAAATGTATCAAATAATGTGAATATTTATCTAAACTAATATATAGAGTCTCGAATTACCAAAAAGGTAAAACACAAACAAAAACAAATGAAAATTAGTTGAAAAAGGCTATCAGTCTACTAGTTGGAGCCGGGTTGAGTTGACTTGGTCTGGGATAACCCTCTGGGTTGGGCTAAGTGGGTTGGCTGGGTCCTGCCCACAAGCAAACAAGTGCAAGCACAAGTGTGGATAGGGCTAGACACATACGCAAGCAATTGAGCCCGACGTGAAAATAGCCTAAAAAAGGGGATCAACAGCTAAGATGGTGGAGTCACAGGCGACGAATTTGGTTAGGATGGTGATCAACACCAATCTCAAAAGCTTGGCCGAGTGGAGGGGAGTTGATCTAAGTAGTCGACCTTGCCGAATGAGGCTCTCTGGCAATGAAAAAGGCCCGAAAGCAACTGTGTGTGATGGAAGCGGTGCTCAACAAAGTCTAGCCGCCGGTTGCCCAGAAAACGGTTGGAAAAAAGGGATCAGCTGCTAATAATGGTGGAGTCACAGGAGGTGAATGCGGCCATGACAGATGCCAGTCTTAAAAGTTTGGCCAAGTGGAAGGGAGTCGATCTGAGTAGTTGGCATCATATGAGGCTCCCCGGTGACAAAAAAAGGCAAAAATTTGACAATGGGGGCAAAAATTCAGAGGATAAAATCACCCTGTCGACGGCCAATGTAGCGGTGTTGACACATGTGGTGAGCCCTTGTTGAATAACTGGCCATGAAGTGGTCACAATAGTGTCAATCCAATGGTCGGAGTCTTGTCGGCAGCAAGCCAAAGTGGTAACGGCACTACGGCTACAATTCTCCAAAAATGTTGGAGAAATTCCTAGGCAAATGAGAAGGTAGCTAGGGCTGATGTGGCGTGGTCTACTCTAGCCATGTGGCATGATCGAGACGTCCAGAAACTCATAGGCCTAGTGGGGGTCTACCTAGGGTATATGCATTATATATATAGTCGAAAAGTTCGAATTGATGCTAATAAAAGTCAAAATAAAAGTCGAACTGAGTAAATATATGCTAATTACAAAAAACATTTTTTATTAGGTACAATTATTCTTTGTGGTATTCCACCTCTTAGTTTGTTTTTGGTCGAAAGATGAAATTCTTAATAATAGTTGGTTATGTTCCCCAATTTTTGTGATAATAGCTTATTCTACTGCTAGTTTAACCCGCATTTTATATATTTCGAATATATTTACTTATTTTGAAAGTGTGATTGAGGCTTTGGTGATGAAATCAAAGCGAGGAAGTTAAATGAGCCTCTAGACTAACTTTTAATGATCTGAGGCTTAAATTAAACTGAGCTTAGGCAGTCCGGTAGTACATAATCCCTAAGATACATGTAAATAGATTCAAACAGATACTAAACAGTGTAACGACATGGATCTAATCCTAAAACCCCGAACTCATACAAGCAAGAATCCATATATTTCAAATTACATTGATAATTCGCGTTTGGTTATAATATAATTGAAATTATTATTTATATATTGCATATACTCAGCCTTTCTAATATGCTTAGACACTCGTCTTTCTAATATGCTTATACACTCATCTTAACCCGGAAGTCATGGTTTAAAAATTAAAAACTCAAAATTGCCCGGACTGAGTAAGACAACAAGCTGACGGTTTGGTTTTACATCGTGAGATACCAAAGTGGGCCACGAAGAGGAGAGGGCTCCTCCATGGCTTCCGTGCCATCCAAAGCCTTTTCAATCTCTGCGTTGCCGATCTTTGATTCTTTGTATTTCAGCAAAAGTTGGTTTGGGTCCAACTTCGCTCTTTCATGTTGGTTCATGGTTGGTATACCGTGCATTCGTTATTACGTTCATTGGGCTAGTTATTTCTTCCGTCACCAAGTCCCAAAATAAATTATGAGCTCATTCGATTTCTTTCCGTGCAAACAATAACCTTGGTATTTTCCCCTCATGTGTACACACTCCATAAATGCAATGGTATGTGGTTCAACCGCAGAAGCTATCTGGCGTACCTACACCCGCACTTCGCCGTTTATTAAGTCTACATTATTCACCGAAAATTGACGTACGTGGACTTTGACTTTGGATTTTGCATAAATAAATACGTGGGTGATTCTAATTTGCTGGCATATATATATTTAAATCTCGCTGTGATTATTATCAATTATTTTTAGCTATACATTCGGCTCTTTTTGGTCAAAATTAGATTGCAAGCGAGAATAAATTATGAAACAGCCAGTCATAAAAAAGAATAAACACAGCATCTTACATGAATGAAAAGGTTAACACGTACGTGGAGTGTAGAATTTAATTAGAATTAAAAGAACTGAGTTTTCTCTTCTTCGATTTTTGTTTTTAATTACCACAGTAGGAAAATGGAGTTGGTGGGAGTCGACATAATAATAAAAAATGGAGTAGATATGGGTTAGGTAAAATGATGGGGGGAAGCCGGTGAGGGAGATGACTAAGAAAGAGAAAGAGCGAGCGAAGACGGATTCAGGGAGCGTCGCTCTCGGCTATCGACTGAGAGGAATCAAGACCGCACATCACCTGTCAACTCGGAAGTGGATGAATAATAATAATAACGAATATGAATCACATCATATGATGGGATTGGGGAGTGGGTGGGCCAGAACTCGGGGCGGGTAAAGACGTTCGAATTTATCCGTTCTCCCTTCGACGTTTAAAATATATTTGATTGTATTCAACTAAATTAAAATAAATTAAATATAAACATATTTTCATTCGATCGAATAATTAATTGAGTGTCTAATATTTAATAACAAATTTGTATGATTTATTTTCGAAAAAAATATATCACATTATAAACATAATATAAAACTAGTGATTTGAGTCAGGGTTTTATGCTTATGAACCAATTGGTTCAATTATCGGTTCAAGTCGAGTATATTTTAAAATATATGTATTGAGTCGATGCTGATCGGGTGTATGAGTTATGAGAGTTATACGTACCCAAATATATGATGATAACATCATGAATACAATAAAAAAGAATGAGTTATAAGAATATATAAGAGTATGTTAATTATTTTTATTTTATATATTGTCGATCGTAGAATTAGTTTAGGCCATTTACCGTATTAGGACGCGTTATGGAGAATTTAAGTGGGTTATTAGTTATCAGAATGTCATTATGATGTTGTAGTGTTTATTTTATTTTATGGATTTTTTTAGGATTTATTCCGATTTAGTTATTATTATTTACTCGAGACATTGGCGAGTCAAGTCTTATTTATGATATTGCCATCAATCAAACCTCCGACCCATTTTCTCTTCCCTGTCCAAACCGCGCCGACCCCTTGTCGTGGTCGCCGCCGCCTCCGTCGCCGTGTCGCCCGACCGCCGATCGTCGCTGCCAGGCCCCGCCGCGGTGTTGCTTTGATGCTCTCTCGTCGCCCGGCCTCCACGATGCTCGGAATTGTCGCTCGTCGTCGATTCCACCGCCGATACCCTCTGCTCTTGTCGTCGATTTTGTTGCCGGCGATCGTCGCCGCAACCGTCCGAGTCACTACTTTGACATTTCCAAACCCTCCTACGGCAGCAGGCGGCGGCAGAGAGGGTTTCAGACTGTCCGTGGACATTGTTTGGGCCTGACGGATAATTCGATGTCTGAAGTCGATCAGACAAACTTTGTCCGATAAAATTGCAGATAAACGCGAATAATAATTCGTATGATGACCGATGCCCACCCCTTGACAGAACTAAGGCGATAATTGAAAGGCGTACTTAAGATATCTAGGGGATATGGGAGATACTTATTATTTATTTTAGTGGGGTTGCGGAACTCGCTTCCCTCGTCCTAGATCGCCCATTCCTTCCATTCCGTTCCAACTAGGCCAGGGATCGCTTCTTTTTACCTCCAGGTTGGCTCATCTCCCACTCCCCATCCTCCTCCTCCTTCTTCTTTTATATCTTTACACTTTTGGAGTCTCTCCTGTGCTGTTTCTCCTCTGCTTCTGTATTTCTTTGGGTCGTTATATTTATGTAAGCGAGTAAACATTCCGTAGATCCGGTGCAGATCTTGTTTTTTTCTTTTCATTCATTCATTCACCTTAAATGTTTCTTTCACGAAAGGGATTGGATCTACTTCTTAATTTTAATTGCATCTGCTTGCTTAGATAAACAGTGATTTGTTATGATTTTGTTTGGAGATGATCAATTTCTGTTAATTTCCATTGCCTTGTTGTGTAGGCGCTGTACAGTTTTGGTAATTCTAGTTTTTTTAAAAAAATTTAATGTGTAATTATTGTGGAGATCTACATTTGTGTCACATTTGCACGAGCAGATCTGAATGTTGTGTCTTGTTTTGTTTTTCCCTTCAATATGTCCATGTCTGCCGCCGCGCACTTCTTATAATACATGTCCTGTGTACTGCTCCCCTCTGAATATCTATTGTTTGTAGATCTGATCTGATCAACTAGTTATTAAACGTTTCACCCCCTCCCCCTAAAAGTTACGATATTTGGTTGTCAACGGGTGGACAGAGGATTTTGGACATCGATTATCGGCAGCGGTTGTCTGGGGAGGATTGGAGGATAGGCAAAAAACAAAAAAAATGTGATAGTGATAATAATAGTGCGTGTTAATGATTTTTTGCAGCAGTGAGGAGTTTCTCAGAGAGAGGGAGAGATGGAGAGCTTCCTATTCACTTCGGAGTCGGTGAACGAGGGTCACCCCGACAAGCTTTGCGATCAGATCTCGGATGCCATCCTGGACGCATGCCTCGCCCAGGATCCCGACAGCAAGGTCGCCTGCGAGACCTGCACGAAGACAAACATGGTGATGGTGTTCGGTGAAATCACCACCAAGGCTAATGTCGACTACGAGAAGATTGTGAGGGACACCTGCCGCTACATTGGCTTCGTCTCCGACGACGTCGGTCTGGACGCCGACCACTGCAAGGTACTGGTCAACATCGAGCAGCAGAGCCCGGACATTGCCCAGGGCGTGCACGGCCACTTCACCAAGCGGCCGGAGGAGATCGGCGCCGGCGACCAAGGCCACATGTTCGGCTACGCCACGGATGAGACCCCGGAGTTGATGCCCCTTAGCCATGTCCTGGCAACTAAGCTGGGCGCTCGCTTGACCGAGGTCCGGAAGAACGGAACGTGCGCGTGGCTCCGGCCGGACGGCAAGACCCAGGTGACGGTGGAGTACCAGAACGATAACGGCGCCATGGTCCCCATCCGCGTCCACACCGTGCTCATCTCCACCCAGCACGACGAGACTGTGAGCAACGATGAGATCGCCGCCGAACTCAAGGAGCATGTGATCAAGCCGGTCATCCCCGACAAGTATCTGAACGAGAAGACCATCTTCCACCTCAACCCCTCCGGCCGCTTCGTCATTGGTGGCCCTCATGGCGATGCTGGTCTCACGGGCCGCAAGATCATCATCGACACCTATGGTGGGTGGGGCGCTCATGGGGGTGGTGCCTTTTCGGGCAAGGATCCCACCAAGGTGGACCGCAGCGGTGCCTACATTGTGAGGCAGGCTGCCAAGAGCATTGTTGGGAATGGGCTTGCCCGCCGTTGCATTGTGCAGGTGTCTTATGCCATCGGCGTGCCGGAGCCGCTGTCTGTGTTCGTAGACACCTTTGGTACGGGGAAGATACCCGACAGGGAGATCCTGGAGATTGTGAAGGAGAACTTCGACTTCCGCCCCGGCATGATGACCATCAGCCTGGACCTCAAGAGAGGTGGGAATGGGAGGTACTTGAAGACCGCCGCCTACGGGCACTTCGGCAGGGATGACCCTGACTTCACTTGGGAAGTCATCAAGCCCCTCAAGTGGGACAAGCCCTCCTCCGCTTGAGCCTTTTGAGCCTCGAGCCTTGAGGAGAGCCGGTACTGGTGGTAGCCGCTTGCCTGCCCTTCTGCTTTTCTTCCCGTTTGATGCATAAGCTGCTCTTTGCTCTTGCGCCGTCTTGGTGATGCGATTCTGCCATCTTTAACTCTGTTTTTTTTTTGATTTAATTCTCGTTTCATAGATATAATAATAATAATAATAATACCACCGTGTTTTCGCAATCTATACATGTCTGTGCCGTGCTAGTTTTGAGAAGAGATGCATTTGCTAGTTGCTATTTGCTATTTTATATTATCAAGTGGAAAAGAGAATACTGTGAGTATTGATCTTGGTGTAAACTTTCAGCTGAGGCCTCATTATGCCCTGAAATATTCGTTGAGCAGCCTCATGGTATCATTATATTTATGTTCTAGAACAATTTTGGCCCTTCTTTTTCCCCGCAATAATTTTGGCCTTTTTGTTCCCGCGCAACAACTTTGGCCTTGTGTTAGAACTTCATATGATAATACCACTATGCTTGTGTACATGATAGTTTTGCTCGTGAGGTGGCTTTTTCTCAGAATTTTTTATCAACAAAAAGGTAAATATTACCAAAGAGTGGGAACGCTACAACTAATTACTAAAAAAGGGTGAAAATGCAAATTGCTCCAAATAGCATCACCTAGATGAGGGGTTGGATTTTATTAATTTTATTTTAAAAGATAAAATTGGGGCTAGCAATGGGCTAGCCACAAACTCGAGTGGCCACCGCTGCCCTGGTTGGCCACACCCAAGGCTAGGTTGTGGCCTTGGTCGACCCTAGGTGGCCAGATTATCAGCCCTTGGACGGAGGAGATCAGATTTAGCCAACCCTCTCTGGTCGGCTGCATTTAGCCGTTTTTAGTCTGGCCATCGACCAAGCCACCCCAAGCCCACTCAATGCGCGCCATATTTTATAAAGTATATATTTTCATATTTTTAAATTTAAGTTAACTTGCATTAGATTAATTTAATTTTTTTAATCAAGACGGTAGTTTTGTTATTATTAAAAGGTTTTCATAGGGTAGCCGTGTTGTTACTGAAAAGTTTTTAATTTTATTATAGTAATTAGAAATTTAATTTTCTAGTCACCTGGCAACATAAAAAATATATAATTGCATTTATAGTAAAAAAACGCGTATTCTTATCTCTATCTCATACACATTCCTAGGTCAAAATAAATCCAGCGTACATTCAACTCACGTAATCATATTTTTTGTAAACTTGAAAATTAACATTCATTATTCAAATATCTTTTTTATGCCGATGTAGGAGTATGGGGCATCAAAACAAGTAATACATCAGCTTCGTTCCAATTAACTGCTTTGATACTATTTTAGTCCCAATAAGCTTCGTCTGCAATGAAAAAAACTGTGTTAATACAGAAAGTAAGATTTTCTCTTCTTCTTTCTTTTCTATGGTTGATACAAAAGAAATTAGCTGTTGTGAAGTGAATGTTTTTTGTCTGCAATAAGAAAGCTGTGTTGCCTGGTTTAGCTATACGCTGCATTACGATGTGGTAACCTTTCGAGCTCCTCTCGAGAGCTGGGCAGAATGTATGACAAAAAAAAGAAGAAAATCTTCTCATTAAGCTTTACATTATCTTCTTTGGAAGTTTAGCTTCCCTATACAATAAGCAAAAATAGAAGCAAAAACCAGAGGAAAGACAGCAAGAACAACAGCTACATAACCTAATTGATCCCGGTGAAAGCCAAAGTAATCATCCAAGAATAATTTCACTGATTTAGTTTCTCCAAACACTGTGATCTCCTTTTCCATTTCACCGAATTGTGAGGTTATAAGGCCTCTTAGCGTCCAAGATGTCGGACAAATCCAATATAGCCACACCCACCACTTAGAAAATTTCTGCACGCCACACAACCAATAAGGACAAAATTTAGTTTACGAAAGTTACGGTGTTCCGTTAATTTAGAGTTTCTAAAACATTTCATTTTACTCAGGTTTTTATGCATCCAAGTTAGACTGCAAATGATTTAATGGTTAACAAATTACTTACTGGCTGAGGGATAAGGTAGCCTGAGAACAGATTTAACAGGGTGTACACAGCAGATGACAAAATGGAAGCAACTTGAATCGTTGGTGTCAATGATATGAGCAGCATCCCAAGGTAGTTGTAATACAGCAACGTCACTAGTATGGCATAGGAGTACCAGATTATCTTGTAAGAAGATTGTTCAAAATTTACTGTCGTGTATGTCACGACCACGAACAGAAATGTCTGAAGGAGTGAATAAGGAATTTCTATAGCCACCTGAATGGAAAAAAGTGATGTGTCAAATAGTTGAACCACGCAATAAAAAAGAAGCAAATAAGTATGACTCAATTTCCATTGCAACATGCTACACCTGAGCAAAAGAGAAAGACCAGGGAGAGTACATTCCAGCAAACCTCTCTCTGTACAAGACAGTTCTCTCTGTAGCTATATATGGCAGTACAGTGGAGCAGTTGTTTACTCCTAAGAAGAGCACTGCAACATACAAAGCACCGAACACATTGAACAAATCCTGCTGGTTGTTTCTGCAGAAAATCCGACCAAAAAAAGAAGAGGCTAAAACCATTATTTCAAAAAAAAACAAATCCTCATTGATCTCTTTACATCAGTAGCTTACATTTCCTGCCCATGCTTCCAGAAGAGTGCCCCAATAATAAAAGATGAAAGCACCAAATACGATAGGCGCACCAAATTGTATGCAGGACTTCTCCAGTACGAGAGATGTTGTTTCCATAAGCAAGCTTTAAACTGGCCCCAGCCATTTTGTGGATAGGGAGAGGAGAATATCAAATCTTCCGAATCTGAGGGTGTTGTGCTTAACCTCTTAGCCATGTCCTGATTGTCCCTGACACACAAGAGAAAGGTTTCAGACCCTAGCACATAAAGCTTCCAATTTCTTCTAAACTGGTCTTGCCATATTCTGGTGAAAAGACCTTTTGTATCACCATACATTTGCTCTCACGTGAAATCAATGACACAAAATCATGCCAACACAAAATGGCATTGACCAATGACTGTGGATGCCCTAAATGTAGGGGTGTCCACGGATGCGGACACCCTTTTGTTGTGACTGCCGTGTCTGCATCCGTGCCATGTCCGTAAAACAGACATGGACACAAATACGGACATCAAATATAATATGAACCATAAAATTAATATAAATTAAAAAGTCAAACTAAAAATAAATAGAAATAGTTGTTTTTACTAAAATAAAAATTTTAACAATTTGTTTTAAATGGATCTAATTTGCATAATTTTGATTTTTTTTATTATCAGTCAAAACACACCCTTCTCTTTCACTACACACTTAAAATTTCTATCACAAGTAGTAAATTAATAACATATTATTAATTATATAAAAATTTCATATTTAAAATATAAAATAAATCTTGAGTTGAAAATATCATCCATCTCTTACTACACACCTAAAATTCATAATAAAAGTTATACGTATTTATAATTTAGGCAATTATCACACTAATCAAAATGACAATCCTTCAATCTATGTAAAACAAATAAACATTATTTATAACTTAAAAAATAATATTAGACAAGAAGAAACCATTTTAATTTTGAATTTGACATGTTATGAACACATCCGCGGACTCTACGGACACTATTTTAGTGTCTGCGGTCCGTGTGGATGATCCATATTTTACATATGGACACGGACCCAGACACCGATGCGAACGTGTGTGGTTTTTAGACACCCCTACCTAATGACTCTAGGTGCCCATTCAAATGCAATCTTCTAAGAGAGGAAAATATGATAAAGCTTCAACATCATTGTCTCCTTACACATTTTCCAAAATTACAGTGGACGAATTCATACTATAAGCATCCAAGAACAAAGGAGTTCCACGTACTCATAAAGAGAGGATTCTCTGTAAATATTTGCAAAATCCATCCCATGCTTTGCTTCCGCAGATGTAGAGGTGACTTCTAGCATCCATGTTGCTGGATTGTAGTTGTCTTTAATCTTTGGCACTCCCGGAACTCTCTGCAAAATCAGATGAAAGGTAAATCAATAAGTCATACAGAAAGATGGTAAACCAAAAATCTACGGGCCATAGTAATCTAAGAATTTTAAGTAACATGGAAGAATTTGAATGGACCGCTGAAGTAAGTTAGCGCAGTTTCAGGCCATGATGTGCCAGTAAAAGAGGATAGGTGTTAGGAAGGGCATCTAACTATCAAAACTTTTTAATGTGTAATCACAAGAACCTGGATTAGATCCAACCCCTTTTTGGGATTAAGTGGAAGAAGAAGATTTCTGGCAGTTGCAGTGAGCAAGTCAGCCCATTTTTTTAGTCACAAAAAAAAAATCACAATGCACCCTTGCTGAAGTCAGGAACAACCAGAGCAGCTATCAGAGCTAGCGATATCTATTTTAGTTCATCAAGTACGAGAAACTATTCTCAAGAAGAAGCCATATGGAAGATTGCACATTGCATGCTATATGTATTGATTTCTTACTTCGAAGTATTTGATGACATTAGTAGAATGATGACCCAGTGGTCCTGAGTAGATAACACGCCCTCCCCTCTTCAAAAGAAAAAGCTACAAAAAAAATCAGCTAAGTATCATATCAATTTTCTGTTTTTCCCTAACAAATATTGTACTAAGATGATCTCACTTTCAAACAATGTAAAACCATTTACTTCAGAATAGCAAAATAGAATCCAATTCAAATATATTTTCTGATCAGTATCACCTCATCAAACGACTCGAAAATATCAATGCTTGGCTGGTGGATAGTGCAAACAACAGTTCTTCCTGTAGTTACAACATTCTTAACAGCTCTCATCACAATTGCAGCTGCCCTGGCATCCAAACCGGAAGTTGGTTCATCCATAAAAATTATTGAAGGGTTGGCCACAAGCTCCACTGCAATTGTTAACCTTTTCCTCTGCTCAGTTGATAGGCCACTGACACCAGGAATGCCTACAAGCATGTCCTTTATTTTGTCAAGTTCAATTGTTTGGATGACTTCGTTCACAAAATCCTGAAAAAAAAAAAGAAATCCAAAGTAGAAAAACATAGCTATTTCTACTTGATCAATCCATACTAAATCTAGCCACTTCTATTTTCTTCAAGATCCTTACGTATTTTGTTTTTTTATCAACTTCGGCTGGAAGCCGCAACCATGCAGAATATGTCACAGACTCTTCAACCGTTATTTGAGGGGAATGTATGTCAGTTTGTTCACAATACCCAGAAATCCTAGCAAAGGTTTCTTGAACTTTTGGATAGCCTCCGATTGTAATCAAACCTTCAATAATTCCACCCGTTTTCCTTCCAAAAAGGACATCCATGAGAGTTGTTTTTCCTGCTCCACTAACACCCATAAGTGCAGTAAGAACACCAGGTTTAAAAGCACCAGTCATATCTTTCAGAAGCTGAACAGTTTTTTCAGTAAACCCTTGTTCTTTCATTTCCTGGGATGAACGTTTAAGAAATAAAAATTTAGGTACTGAATCTGCCAAAAGTTTTCCTTTTTTTTAAAAAAAACCATTTTAATTGATGAGAACCTGAGGTGTGTCAATGTAGTACTGAACATCTAGAAATGCTATATTAAGTGGCTGAAATGGTAAAATTATCCTCCCTGAAAGAAAATATGTATATCAGTTTTAAGTTTATAAAGAACAAGAAGCTCACTGGGTCAGTTTTTCTTTTTCACCTGAATTTTTTGGAATTTTTTCAGCGTTTGAATATTCGGAAAAAGATTGCTTCTGTAGATGGACATTACTTGTATTTCCTTCTCCTTGTAACTCTGGAAGCTTGTCACTGGAAATGATTGCGCGAGATGCATTGGGTGCTGTAATTCAAACAACAAAGTAATTTCAAATTTGAAGAAGATTATAGAATGAAATCACCTTGAAAAAAATAAGACAGAAATATGATCCAATTATAAATGGACGAGAACTTACCATTCAAGAATGTCAAAGCAACAGTAAATCCAACATTAAAAAGTACTGTAAATCCAAGTAAAGCACCCACTGATATCCAGTAAAAGTATTCATCAAAGTCAAGCCCTCGACTGACAAGTGTTTGATGCCCAATAGTAGTGTTAGCAGGTGAAATCTAAATAAATAACAAGATATGATATTTGTCAATAAATAAAAATGCCTTCTATTGGTAGTAGTATTCATTCAAAGTAGATTACAAACTGGATCACTAAAACATACCTTTTGCCAGCGAGGGGCGAGAAATTCATTCACTGTAATACCAATCTCAGAATATGAGAAAGGAGAAGCCCAGAATCCCCATTCCAACCAAGATGGCATAGACGCTGTGTAATTTGAAATTTCTTAGAAAATCTCACCAACTAATCAAATAACGAACTTTAAGTTAAGGAGAATGTGGGATGCCTTACGACGAGGAAGAACAAAACCGCCAAATACTATGACTACCATCATAAGTAAACTACCACCCATTGTTGAAGCAACCATAGTGCGGAATACCCCGGCACTGAACCGAAACAAGGAAGATGCCATTTGATGTTGACCAAAAAGCAAGAGAAAGTGTCGAAAAAACCTAAAGAGATTAGAAAACATGGTTGAGATTCACATAAGGGGTAATTTTTTTTATGGTCATCTGCAACAACTGCAACAAACAACTATACTTTAGGAGGTTCACCTGTGAGCTTCAGGACTATATCCAATCACATAATATGTAAGAGCTGTCCAGACAAATGATTGCAGAAGAGATATTGGAATTTTCAAAATGGATGCTGGCACAGTATATGCCCAAGCAGGATAGAAATAAAGATCCCTTTGTTTGAAAAAACAGGAAGCCTGGAAACAGTCATGGACATCTCGGGAAATCCATCAAAGAAAAGTATAATGATTGCAAAAAAGAGAACCCAGGTAGTAGTTTGAACTTGCTAAATCAACATGCATTCGTGTACGCAGGAAAACAGTCATTGTGATGGATGCAATAATAACTATCTGCAGAAAAAGAAAACGTGACTGAAATCTGTTTGAGAGAATATCTAAATATGAAACAAAAGCTAAAATGAAGTACCTGAGTCAACTTAAATATATATACAAATGAGTTTCTTTTCATAAGTAGCAATTCTCTAGTCATGCAAGCTTTCAATAGTTCCATTTGAGGTAGAGAAAAAGTAAAAAACGACAATGCACATTTGTGGGACTGGGATTTATCATAGGATATAGAAAGCTCTTCATGAAGCTGCTTCCCAGGAGAAGACATTTTAAATTTATTCGAAAACTGATCCACAGAAATGTAGTTGTATGGCTCATCTGTTCGACACCAATACTGTGCCTGATCTTTTTGAGAGATTACCTGAATGGTGATGTAATGTTAATGCATATTGCCCAAATTTTATTGATAGTGGTACAAACAACATAACCAAAAATATATGCTCACTTCCTGGAGGAAATCTGCTGCTCCTTTCCTCTCTGGACACTTAAACCCACAATCTTCAAAAAACTTTAGAACGCCCTCTCGTGGACCATGATAAACAATCTTGCCTTCAGCCATCAGGATTATGTCATCAAATAAGTCATATGTTTCAGGTGCAGGCTGAAGCAGTGAAATCAATGCAGTTGCATCTGTGATGTGAACAAACTGCTGTAGACATGATACTATCTGAAAAGTGGTGGAGCTGTCTAAACCAGTTGATATTTCGTCCATGAAAAGAGTCTTAGTGGGACTGACAATTATCTCTCCTGCCAAATGAAGTGTATCTCAAAATCCAAAATAAGTACACTAGATTCTAGCTCCATAATAATAGACCGCAACAAAAACGAGTGACTGGACTGAGAAATTGATACAGTGGGAAGTGAACGAAAAATCATTTCAAAAGGCATTTTTGCAACATGGTTTGATTGACATATTTCAATTTACCTATTGACAGCCTTTTCTTCTGGCCACCTGAAATGCCTCTTCTCAAGATGTCACCGACCACTACATCAGCACAGATGTCCAGTCCAAGAATCTGTGCATTAAAAGGTTTAAGTTAGAGTGCTATTGAAATGACATTTTAAAAATGTCCCGAACAGCAATTTAGCCACCCAAAAGGCGGCCTTTCTAAACATCAGATAAATAGACCTTACCTTTAGAATATAGTCTGTCTGAAGATGCCTTTCTAAACCTTGAACTGAAGTGGCCTGTTGATGCAAGACCCAGTTGACAAACATCGTCATCCACATTCAAATAATTTTAAGATGAAAAGGGATCAAAGCTTGGCACTAAATTTCTCCTACTCCAATGACTTGTTTTGTAGAAAGATGAGTCATTTGGCTGGACTGAATAAAACATTGTTGATCTATACAGTATGAGAGTGCCAATGTTTTCACCACTCTCTTAAAAAGTTCAAATTCACTATGTAGATAAAGATTTACTCCACACCGCATGTAAGACTCCGGCCTTTTTAGATACAAACACAATGGTCTATGTAGGAAACCAATTTGCAATCATTTATTTTGTCATTGTGAAGCAACCTAATAAAGGACGTGGGGAAAAAAAAATTTGATGCAAAGCTGCAAGATTACCTTCATGTATGTATCAACCTCAGGATCGGGGATGATTCCTGCCTCCTTTTCTCTTCTACTTACTTCTCTAATGATTTCTTTTTAAACAAACAAAAGAAGAGGGTGTACATAAATTCTAATCCATGAAACAAAAACTACCAGAAAATATGTAGCCCATTTTTGGACTAGAAGTGGCCAACCTGCTCTGCTCCCAACGCCCTGGCAACGAGCAGAGAAATCAAGAATTTCCCTGACAGTCATCTCGGGAATATGTAAGTCGTTTTGGCTGATATAAGAAGATGTCTTCTGGGGTACGAACTCCTCCAATTTGAAGCCATTGTAAGAAATTTCTCCGGTAACCTAAAACGCCATAGGTTTTACATCACTCTAGTATAACCTCACAAAATCAAAATTTCCAAAACTTGTCCAACTTGCAGGGAACAGGTAATATCTCCAAGTTAAAAGCGCGGGTTACAGCAGATTTTAACAGATGAGTATATGCCGTCAATCAACACGTCTACTAGTGAATGTCTGTTGTCTACACAATTAGTAATAACAAAATGTTCTGTTTTTTTTTTCACGGAAGTTGATACAACCTTGAGAGAAGAAGAGCTGAGTTTGCCGGCAAGTGCCAAGAGGAAGGTGGTCTTGCCGCAGCCCGGTGGACCGAGTAGTAGAGTAAGCCTGCAACATTGAATATATATTTTTAACAAGCCTCCACTTGATTCAGAGACGTAGAATACATAGAGAAACTGTTGTCGTTCTCTGATTGGCTGTGTGTGTGACGCTCAGAGATAATACCATTGTCTAGCGGCGTTTTCTGATCCAGAGGTTGTTCGAAATTACGTCCTTTAGATCGTGGAATTATTTGGTTATTTTATTACACAAATGATTACCTCAAATTCTTACAATTTATTCCCTCCTAAGTCCAGCTCAGAGATAATACCAGTCTCTCATATTTCGTTATGTAAATAAATAAAACAAAAATAATAGGGATTGGATTCGTGTTAGGTTGTCACCTGGAATGCTTGATGATGCCGCTTATGTCCTTGATAATGTTTATTTTGGCCTCCTTCCTTGAACCTGCTAGCTTCATAATTCCCTGTTAATTGTCCGTCGTATTTCAGACAAGTTTTATTTGAAGACTTTTTAATAATTTTAAAATAAACAAACAAATAAATAAATAAATGCCTGACAAGTGAAATCATATCCCCCTTAAATGAATCAATATTGTTATTTAGGAGTAGGTTTGAATCACTTTAAACATATTATAAGATCTAATCATCGAGTAGCTAGCATATTGTCGCTTATTAAAAATATATCCCAAATAACGATTTTACGACTTTCACCGGTCAATATAAGTTTTAGATATGTTGATACTTGATAGGGTCGTAATACCGTAAAAATAAAGATGATATAACTTCAAATAAATTAATTTTATTAATGTTCATTCAGCATTAATGAACTTTTGCAAGTTCGACTGTTTAAAACACAAGTAGCATATTAATTACCACCAATTAATTGATTAGTGACTAAAATCTTCTGAAAGAAAAGAAAAATATAAACAAATTATTACACACAAAAATGTAAGTGGATCATTGAAAGTGGTTATAGCCAAGTCAACGTCACACACTTAGACATTGCTTCGATTTCGAATGTATATAAGATAATAAATTCAATTACCTCCACACACCAATAGCTGAAACACCCAGCTCGATTGCTTTAGAAAAAGAAAAAGGAAAAAAAACTGAAAGCTTAACCATCATCAACTTACAGTTCTTCTTCACAACCATGGTAAACATCATAATCATCAACAATCAATTCACATACATCTTTGGACAAACTACGTACGCACTTACATGCAAGGCATACATGTGAAAACATCAAAAATATTATACTAGCTAACACGTGATGGGCCACTTTATTATAAAAGAAAATCAATAAAAAATTATCGCCTTTCAACCTTAAAATTAAATCGCTTAAATTGAGCAATCTCAGACATGGAGCAATCTATAGCACCCTTTAACTTCAAAAGGCTGCAAGGAGTGAGAAATTGCCATTTACAAGCATGGATTAAATCACTTTCCTCTAAATATGTAGCAACACTTATTGTTGCATATGTAAAGACATGTATGTGTTTACTTTCGGAATGACGAGCAACTTCCGAAGAAAACGCTAGATATACAATAAAACACTTACAGAAACAAATCTTCTAACGGAGTTCCACAGAGTTGGCAGCGGCTTTCCATGGACAACCTCACAAACCGCTTCCACGCTAAGGTTTTGATATCTCACCTCCACACTCGGCAATTTCACTCCAACCCTGACAATTACAACACCACGTCAAGCTGGAATACATACATTTGTACGTGTATACTAAAAAAATGCGATGTAGTTGTGGGAAAATATTATACTTATATATGAACATGAAAAATCATTTATGCTCAATATTTGACCAGAGTAATTGATGATGCAGTGCGGGCAGGTTTATATAAAAAATATTGTCTGAGTCGTAATTAATACTTGTCAACCCGTTGTCTCATCTTCTGGAGCAATCTGAGGTTGTCATTCTCTATATGTTGGATGAGCTTGTCGATGAACATGTGCCGCTCATCGTCCCCAAGCCTCGTGACGTCCATGACCTGCGGCTTCCCCTTGCCGCCTTCTTCTGTAGCGGCGGCGCCTGCATAGAAGAACAGGGAGGACCTTATCCTCTGCATGGTGGGCAGTCTCTCAATGGCCGCCCACTGCAGCAGGATTTCGTCGTCCTCCAATTCGTGGCCGACTGCGCCTACGGTACCAGTGCTGGAGCTCAAGTTAGAATGGTTTCGCCGCAGGCTAGAACCACGGCTACCCATGGCTGACGACCTCATGCTTCTCCCCAGCTCTGCCAACTCCATTCGCAGAGATTCTATGTCGTCTCTCCCCACCAGCTGCGCCATCTCAATATGATCTGCTAATTTCTATACTAATAATGTAAGGACGCCGGCGCCCTAGCTAGCTGCTCACGGGTAGATCGTTTAACAGCTCTCTCTCTCTCTCTCGATCATATATATATATATATATATATATATATAATGCCAATACTTAATTTTTACTTGTGTATATAGAATGCCAACTAATTAAGGCAAACGTAATGTAATGTTTGGGAGGATGAGAAGAGGTATGCTCTTGCGTCAGAAATATTTGTGACTCCGTCTTTCCTCTCCACGTATAAATTTACCATCATTTTAATTTTAAGATTAAGACTTAACCGCGTGATGGATCCACGTCTTTTGTAAATTGGTATTAAATGAATTATTAATCTAGGGTCAATAAAGTTGTTAACACTGCTTAACGCGCTATTGGCCAAGTTTCTCCATGGAATATTGGAAGTCAAATATTAATGCAATATCTTATCATCTTAACATCAGTGACCTGCTTAATGCATTTGCTTACAGATCATACACACATGCATCCACGCACCCATACTCAACTTCCTAAAAGACGAAGAAAAAAATTGAATAAACAAGGATTGCCATTAATTAATGCACACATGTAGGCAGCGTACGTAGTCTTGCTGCTTATTTAGATATACTATTTCTCCTATAGATGTTGATAGACGAATAGTCAAAGGGATCTTATCCATATTATAATGCGCCATATTCGTTCTGGTGATAGACGCAAGCACGCAAAGCTCTCCACCAAACTTTTTGTAACGTCTACCGGGAATTTCGATGGGAAGTGTAAATCACGGTGAGTTTAAACTTGATTCGAATAGTTTGAAGCCGTTCAAATTTAGTTTAAGGTCGAACGAGTTTTTAACATATATATACTCAAAATTTTAACATTTATATACTCGAAATTGACTTGAACATTTTTATCGTATTCATGTTCGACTCAAGCTTAAATATATTTATACTATTTAGTTTTGACAAGTTCGAAAGCAGCTTGTTCAAGAGCTCAAAACTGACTTGATTAAAAGTTAAAAGAATATTATTTAAAATTGGTGTGAATTAAACTCACAACCTCCAAGTCTTCAATTTGAAGACTTATCATCTACGTTATCCCACTACTTTGTTATAATATGTATAATTAGTTACAATTAAACTTATTAGTATAATATATATATATATATATATATATATATATATATATATATACACACCACCTTAACCAAGTCAAATAATATTTTTTTCTCAAACTTTAATCTGGATCATTCAATTACAAGGACAACCCAAATTTTATAAAAAAAATAAAAAAATAAAAAATAAAATACCCCCACCATGACCATCATTTAGTATTTAGTTAATAATAATATTTATTTATGATTTTATATATATTTTGAGTAGATAAGTGATATTATATATATATATATATATAATATTATTTTATTGAGTCAAGCTATGAGTCGATTTCGAATTATAACCAGTCGAGTTGAGTCGAATAGTACTTTGCTCAAACTCGACTCGTAGGATTTGAGTTCGAGTCGAGGTCGAGTTCGGGCATTTAAATGATGAGTTTCGAGTCGAATCGAGTCAAGCCGAACACCAAATACTCACGAGCTAACTCACTCAATTAATAACCCTAAGTACCGATGTTGGTGTAGACTACTAACAACGGATATGGATGAACATTAACAGATTCCTATTTTTTCCATGTAACAATAGCTAAAGTTTCGAACCTTTTGTTCCACACCTTTCAATATTTTATTTATTAACGCTACCCTCTTTCATCGCTACATTTATGATTAAATCCGATTGGACAAGAACACTTATAAAATTTTGTTAAGATTATATTCCAATAATATTTAAAATTAAATTAATAATTAATTAATTTTATAGATTGATGTCATGTTTATTAATTTGTAACGATTTTGTTTGCTTAGTATATGAAGATATCATTCATGTTTATTACTTTTTATACTTATTATCAGATAAATGAGCGTAGCCATATTTATCAAATTTTCATTATTTCATATAATTATCTTATATGTAAATATTATATTTATCATTTTTTTATGTATTATATAGTAGATGTCATGCTTATTAATTTTGTATGCTTATCTAACGAGTGGGTTTAGCCATGTTTATTAATTTTCTATGATTTGCATGTTTATCCTACTAATTTTTCACAAATTTTAGTACCGACCATATACGTGCATGCCATGTTTATTAATTTTCCGTGAATTATATGATGGATGTCATATTTGTCAACTTTATACGCTTATCTTATAAATGAGTGTAGTCATATTTATTAAATTTTCATGATTTTGTATGATTATTTTATAAATGTACATAATAATCTTTAAGTTAGTAAACAAAGTGTTTGAAGGGATGCATTGAGTTATTATGTTATATTTTGGGTTGGGTCATTATAATATTTATCATTTTTTTAATATTGCATGTTTTACGTAAAACCCATAACCCGAATTCGGGTTTTATAGTCACCAACTTGTTAGTTTGACCATTTGTATGGGTTAGTTCGGTTTTCAGAACTATGACTTCTAATTGAGCGAACCAAATCGTGAGCATTTGGTATTCAACTCGGCTTGAGTTAAAATTCGACATTTAAATGCTCAAGCTCAAGTTCGAACTCGACTCGAATGTGAATCCTACGAGTTGAGCTTGAGCAAGGTAGTGTTTAATTTGACTCGACTTAGTTATAACTCGAACTCGACTCGTACTTCGATTGGAACTTGACTTGATAATATAATATAATAATACATATAATATCACTTGATTACTCAAAATACATTTAAAATCATAAATAAATATTATTATTGACTACGTACTAAAGAATATTGGTGGTAGGGGTATTTTATTTTTTATTTTTTTATTTTCTTTATCAAATCTAGGTCGTCCATATAATCGAATGATCCAGATTAAAATTTAAGACGATAACATTATCTGCCCTGACTAAGATAATTTATATATATATATATATATAAAATTGCAACTAGCTATATTTATTTATATACAATAAAATAACAAAATAGCATTATATCTTAGTTGGGAGAGTGTTAGATTGAAGATTTGAAGGTCACGTGTTCAATCCACGCTCATCGCATTACTTAAGCTCGTTCAATCTGTTTGAACGAATTTCGAACTATTCGAGTTGAGTTCGAGTACAACCTAAGCTTAGCTCGCTCTTGCTTGTTTAGCAACCCTATTCAGAAAAGTTGACTATACTTACGTATTATGAGGGTTCTTAGATATCTAATTATATTATGATAGCGTCAACAGCCGACTAAGTTAACAGTATATATAAGAATATGCTTTTTTTATCCAGCAGAACATAAAATTATATTTAAATTGTTGATCGTATTAAGAAATATTGATTAAAATATTTGGTTAGGGTAGTAACTTTAAATTAATGTCTTTCAACAAATGTCGATTTATTTTATTTTTTATTTTTATTTAGACTAGTATCTATGGTTTATTTGACGTGACTTTGACAGCCCTTAGATTACTAATTTTTAAAAGTTCACAAACCTTTATTTATATCCAATTGTTCTAATATTATCTGAATGTAAAATTATTAAAATGTTTTTGAGATTTTCCTAAAATTAAAATAATTATAATACCCTAACTACCGCCACCTCGATCCTCTAATGACCAAAATGCCCTTTTATTCCCACCCCCAGCCCCTATCACCAAACCTTCACCCGCCGCCGGCTGCCGTCCAGCCGACCATCCCTTCTCCCTTCCCCTACTTCCTTCTTCTTCCATCCCCCTGCTCGATCGGCCACCCCACAGCCCTAGCCGACCGCCCCTGCCCGTCCTTGGTCGCCGCCAATAGCACGTCGCCGGCGGCGGCCAGCTGCCCCGACCAAATCTTACCCTCTCATCCCCTTCCCTTCCTCTACCCTGCTCGCCCCGCCCTAGCCGTAGCCCTAGCCCTAGCCCTACCCTCCTCACCCCTCATCCCTCACCGTGCAGCAACAGCGGCCGCCACCCCCACTAGGCAGCCGCCGTCGCCCCCGCTTCCCGACCACCGTTGTCACCTCCTCCTTGAGTCGTTAAGTACCCATTGTTTCCTCCCCATTTCAGGTCATCATTATTTTTGCATTACATCATAATTACATTTCATTATTGCGTAAGTTTTGTGGTAATTTTTTAAACTGTGGAATTATGTGTTAATTATAAAATTGTATAATTTAATTATCTATCTGATTGTGTTGTTAATTTGTGGTGAAGATGATTGTGAAAATGGTTCATTAGGGAACTGGTGAGGCAACACAAAAATATGGACTCCATTGCTATTATTTATTTTTATGTAAATTATTGGAGTAAAGTAAAAGTTTGATTTCAGTTATTTATTTATTTACCCCCCGAAAATTGAGGATATAGAAATGGGGTCGTCCGCAAGTGCTTACTTGATTGATGGTTAATAAGAATAATAATAACGCCATTAATTAACTTACTTACTGCTAATGTAGATTATTTGATGCTCATCAATTAACTGATTACTAATCAAGATAAAAATGCTGATTATAACAAACCAAGATAATGAAACAGACGTTCCAGATCAGTAGGTCATATCGGATTCTCATTCTCTTGATCTAATCGATGATTATCAGAATTGATTGTAAAATAAAAAGTAATAACATAAATTAAATGTCGGGGCCTGCAGCACGCAAGGAAAATAGATTAATTCTGCTTCCGCTACGTCAGTGTTAAAAAAATAAACGCATGATTTGAGCAATGACATTTGGTTAATGGTTGAATTAGGACAGAGATTGGTTAACAGCACCAAACAGAGATTGCAATTAATTTAGTTGTATGTTGAGATTGTTTGAGTTGAATACTGGAAATATCATTCTGATTATAGAGTCGGTGAGTGGAAAAGTGGGTGACTGGGGCCATGCCCGCCCCACCCAAGGCAAGATAAAAACCAGGGGACTTTGTTTTGCTTGCAGTTTGTCGCCTCAGAATGAAGTCCCATGGATTGCAAACAACAATCATAGTCGTATATTTCGCTTTGGAAAAAATATATTCGCATTCTGTTCAATCACCAACATTTATATAACCCCATGTTTCTAATACACATGAGCCTAAATGCATATCCTATAACACGCCCTAATATACATATCATGATAAAAATAAACAAAATAAAGTATAACAAGTAGAATAATCTTACGAGCTGATCGTTCATTTTGATATCGAATCTTACGGGCTGATCGTTCATTTCGTATAATATTTGATCATATACCCTTACATCATCATAAAATAAAACAAAACAAAGAATTCCTAAATGGTGAGTATCACCATTTTGTCGGTCCCAAAGATCTCTTATACATGCGTATTAAGATAAATTTTGTCTGCCTTATATTGATTACAATAATGAATCTAAAAATAAAGTGAAAATTAAGAAAAACAACATTTAAACTGCGAATTTATTAATCACACAAAAAAACAGATAACATAAAGTAATATTCATGAACTTACAACAATTATTCATAACTATAAATAATACACTTAAACATTAATATACTATAAAATACAATAAACACAAACCTAAAAATTAGTTAACTAAAAACCTATGTGACTTACTAGTGAGTCCGGGTAGTTTTGACAATGAAACACAAATAACATGAAAACTTGAAATCGCAAATAGATATGATACAACGAATTATTCCAAAACACAATTAGCATCCAAATAGGCACGGATAAAAGAGAATTAAACTAAACATCCATATAAACTTGTCTAATTAATTTCATCACAAAATATGGAGTTTAAACTATTTTACCAATTTTATAAACTATGCCTCATCCTCCCAATCCCATGCCTTACCCTCGTGCTAGGCTTGGATATGAGTTTGGTTATTATCCTTATGGTGTTCCGCCATATGGGATGCCACCATTAATGCCACATTGGATGCCTCCTTTTGGCTCGATGACACCTAGGACGCTGCCTTCGGTTCCTTCATCAGGCAATGCCAACCCCTCCTACTTCTATGTTGCTAGTGGCACCTTTGCCTGTACTAATTGCCTCTCAAAACTCCCAATTGTAATTAACGAGACATGAGAGGAAATTAAAGCCCTAAAAGCTATTATAGTAGATCAAAATAAGTCAATTGTTGACTTGCAATTATCAATGGCTGCAAAAAGGATCTTGAAACTACTGAAGTTATGAAACGCCTTCGTCCATTCGTTGAAAGTGTCTATGACGAAGTGCTCCCTACAGAATTTAAGAGGTCAGTTTTTACTAAATTTGATAGACATAGTAATCTATAGGATCATATCACAATTTCTTAGCTTAAATGTGATATTATTGCATCTAATAATAAGTTAAAGTTACAATAATTTGCTTCATCCCTCAGTAACAATGTTTTGCGTTGGTTTAACAATTGACCACATAATTCTATAGCCACATAAGAAGAGATGGAGGAATGATTCACAACCCACTTTCAATCAATAGAAAGACACTGTCAAGCTCGAACATTTAAAGTTGTACTAAAGGGAAAAAGATGAAAAATTTAGTGACTATGTAAAACTATTTTGATATTTTACTTCTAAGATGAAGTATACTCCTGATAAGAAGGAAACAGTTAAAATTTGTAACATGAATGATGGTTGCTGCTTGGTTTCTTAACACTTCTCCCAGCAACACATTCGAAGAATTGTTTGAAAAAGTTAGTGTTTATGAAGAATTACAACGTATTGCAGCGGCTAATAAAGTAAACAAAAGAATGCTATGATAGATTATATACTTAAGGAAGATAAGAAAAAGTCCAATGATAATAAGCCCTAGATGGGCACAAAGAAAATAATAAGCTTTGTCCACAATGGCGTGACTTGGACAAGTACACTTTTGATCTTGATGACACTAAAAAATGGTTTGAAATATTATTTAAAACTAATGAAATAACACCAAGGGATCCCCACGTGCCCTTAAAGTCCAGGGAAAATAAAAAGATATATTTTGTCAGTTCCATAATAGTGTCAATCATCCTACTCGTAAGTGTCAACTTATAATAGAAAGAATTTAAAAATTGATTGATGATGGAGTAGTCACATATAATAGAGAGCAAGGTAACAATGTGGCACCAATCATGATGGCAACTCATGATCCATCGGCTGAAATATCTCATGATCATGTTGTTGGGCTCTTTGGGCCTCCAAAAGGACTTATAACAACTAATGAAACTCGCAATAGGTATCACATATATCTTTTAATTTAAAAGTTAGCACAAGGAATAAAACTTTCTCATTATCTTATATACAAGTCGTGAACATCATCTATGACCGATGTGAGATAAATTCAACAACCTCCCTTTCACACATCAAACGACCCCGAAACTATCGTCGTCTCGCAATCTCCTTTTCATCAAACAGAACCTACATATCGTTACCTAGCAAACTTCTCTTAAATCATTAGACAGAACCCAATCGATGTAGATAAATACCAAAGCCTACTTGGCTCTAATACCACTGTTAGGCTCTTTTGGCCCCTAAAAGAGACTTGTAATAATGAAAAGAAACTCACAATAGGTGTTATGGTCCTCTCTTAATTCAAAAGCTAGATCAAAAGAAAATTACCTACCGCCTTCTCCGTCTCCGCCACCTCCATATATCTACAAGTCCCCACCTCCGCCATCTCCATCTTCTCCTCCTCCTTATGTCTATAAGTCACCACCACCGCCTTCTCCATCTCCTCCACCTCCATATGTCTACAAGTCTCCTCCCCCACCATCTCCGTCTCCACCTCCTCCTTATGTCTACAAATCCTCTACTCCACCATCTCCATCCCCTCCCCCTCCTTATATCTATAAATCGCCACCCCCGCCATCTCCATCTCCCCCACCTCCATATGTCTATAAGTCACCTCCTCCACCATCTCCGTCTCCACCTCCACCTTATGTCTATAAATCTCCTCCTCCACCATCTCCGTCCCCTCCTCCTCCATATGTCTACAAATCTCCTCCACCACCTTCTCCATCTCCACCTCCCCCTTATGTTTACAAGTCCCCTCCGCCCCGTCTCCACCACCACCTTATATCTACAAATCCCCTCCACCACCATCTCCATCACCCCCTCCTCCATACGTCTACAAATCACCACCTCCTCCATCTCCATCCCCACCACCACCGTACATTTATAAATCACCTCCACCACCGTCACCTTCGCCGCCACCTCCATATGCCTATAAGTCACCTCCTCCGCCATCTCCGTCTCCACCTCCACCTTACGTTTATAAATCTCCTCCTCCACCATCTTCATCCCCTCCTCCTCCATATTACTATAATTCACCACCTCCGCCTTACACTGATTACTCTACTTTATCCCCACCAACACGTGGTTACTACTGAAAGATTCTCTATGGAATGGGTGTGTTTAAATGCAAATTGATCTTCATTGTGACGGAAAAATATGAATTCGATTGTTTTATTTTAGGAGAATCATGATGAATAAAGAAGGGAGTTGATTGATTGTTCCCTTGGTTTTTTTATAATTTTAATTCTATAAATGTTTCTTATGTTTTGATTGCTGCAAGCATATCAAGATCATTGTGGTGCAATAAATTTCCATTTCTTATCTTCTCTAAGTTCTTACGTTCAGTACACTTGAATGATTTACTTTGGATTAACTAAACATATCATGTTTGCTATTGATTGACCATTCATATGTCGTCTTATTTTATCACTTTATACACTATGAAATTAAACACACTTAAAATTTATTATTTATAAATGACTAATCTCTCACAATTTCAGAGTGAAAAGTCATGCACCCTTATAACTGACAAAATGATCACATACAAGAACTGTACATTAAAAAAAGAAAGCCTAGCCTTCATTCAAGCTAGCTCCAAGTGCAAGTGCAGACTCTTTTGGTGGAATGCTACACTATTTTTTAATTATTTTACATTTTATTACTAAACGCGGTCACGTTAAGAGATACAAATTGAAATCATGACATATTTCTTTCAACTCAGTTATATTAATCCCAATCTGAATTTCGTATGGTATATTGTCATATGAATCCTTCTGTCTCTAATCGTATTCTAAACAATGTAGCAAGTGTGTACACGGCAACGGTCTTCAAAGTTGTGCAATCCGAATACTTCAACTTTATTAATTGCGTTGCTGTGAAAGTCGTTGAATATTTCACAACTAAGATTTGTACCATTCAAGTGGATCAACCTAATCGTACCCATACAGTTAACTATGATCCCTCAAATAGCTTGTTGGGTTGTAGTTGCAAGAAGTTTAATTATATGGGTATCTTGTGTTGTCATGCATTTAGAGTCTTGGATCACTTCCATGTGACAGAGCTTCCAAGCCAATAAATCTTGAAAAGATGGACCAAAGAAACAAAAGTGGGTAAAGTTGGTTCTGCTTGTAATAAGGAAGGTTCTATAATAGATGTTGATCCTAATGTTGCACTTACAAAGCACAATAATGAAGTTTGCTTTGCTTTTAGGCGGTTAGCTTCTGAGGTTGCTTTGACCGAAGAAGCCACCACTCTTATTCTTTCTCATATCGATGAAATGTTGCTTGAAGTACAAAAATATAATGCTCGTGTTGCCTTCAAGATGGGTGAAGTGTCCAACCCAAATAAAGAAATTCAGAATGAAGAATTAAATGATAATGCACAGCTCCCCATAGTGAAAGGGTTGAAGTATAAAGAAGGGGGAACGTGCTGGACCGAGGTTGAAATCATTTTTGGAAAGGCATATGAAGAAACATGCAAGGAAGGGTAAAGCTAGGATGACGAAGAGTTTAGGAAATAAGCAGGTAGATGCATCTTGGTGTTTTTTTGACATATTTTAGTGATTGTTCAAACTATTTTATTACCCTAATTTCATATCCAATTTGTGCAGATTGAAGTTGGAAATGTCCAAGTAAATGCTCCATCCGGGCAACTATCATTTAACCTTGAACAAGCTACTTATAGCATGGCCAATTTACTACCGGTAAAAAATGAACTAAATTTACAGTTGTATAATTTGCATCCTTGCTTACTAATATTGTAGTGTGTGAGTGTAGAGCGTTTCAGATCCTGTTGGAGAGCATGAAGTGATGAAGTACAATTCTAATGTCATTTAGGTACCTTAGCTTATTCATTTCTTATAATAAGCTTAATGAATAGTAGAATATGAACGACCCAACGAAGTACACCTTAGGTGTTTTATTGGCCATTTTATTCTTAACGTTTTTATTCCTTGTTTGAAGTATAGCTTCAATATAAAATTTATTTTTATCATAATCAATTTTTTAAACTGGTTTTTTGACCAAAATTTTCACGTTCCAAGGACAGTTTTGGTGAATGAAGTAGAATCAATTGGAAAAGCTCAAGGCAACCAATGCAACAAAGGATAGTGGAGCTTCACATTATGAAGAAAATTAGAATATGAAATGTCCTTGTAATATTTTATGTTGCTATGAACTCTTGAAAAAAAAAACAAATAAATGTCATTGTAATATTTTATGTTGCTATGAACTTAGCCTTCAGTTTTTGTGACGATGCTTTTGAGCATGTAGTGAATGAAAAAGTAGTCTTCCAATGAACAATCCCATAGGGCAGAACTGTCTAGTTTATACTTTATTAGCTCCTGTGAGAATTCCTTATAATTGTGATCATTTTTATTTGCAAGACGAGTGTAGTTTATCACAGAAGCCGATAAAATTGTAATATGAATTTTTGGAAATTGTAATCACAGAACATAATGGCCATGGTATTTGGGTAGAGTAAAGAAAATTGTAATCACAGAACATAAAGACCACCATAATGCATCACAGAACATAAATATTAAGGTTTCTTTCAAAATAACTTAATTATAAAAGCCAAATTATATCAGATCCACCATTACGCCTTGCACAGTTTGCAAGTCAATGGGCACCCCTTTCTTTTCTATCAACATGAATCTAAATCTAGGCTACACTTTAGATATACCATATATTACAACATTCCAGAATGTGGCAGTCATTCCATTTCAAATAAGAAACTTTAATTCTAGACGATTAATGCTTACCTGAATTATCACAATCACAGAAAAAAAGACTTCCCCTATAAACTATATATTTTATTCGTCGAGCTTGGCGGGATTCGGCAAAGTCGAAGCCAAGAAGCCATCACTACTTCACCAAGGTGGCGAGCTTCTTGTGGGAGGAGACGACGACCCCTATAAGATGAGCTTGAGGGAGATGTCATCTCACTGGATGCCCGCCCTTCATGGCAAATGGTCATCGACACCGACGGTAGCGACGACAGGCATGGAGAGATATGTCTGAGGGTTTAGACGGAAAAGATTTTGGTCTCTTTTCTTCTGGGGACGTTAGTTGTGGGGGGTTAACGTTAACCCAAATGGTGTTGCACGTGGGCCACGACCGACCGCCTGAGGCGATTTGGACTGGTTACAAAAACATGTGGACCGATATTGTTTTAGAAATGAGAGCTTCATTGGTTTGCATGACAAGAAGAGGACTCCTAATCATGTCACAAAACGTGGGAGTGAATGTATGATTTCTCCATCTAATCCACCTGGTAGAAGCCCACTTCCCAATATCAATTTTTTTAGCCCAAGGCTAAGGCCTCGCAAGATGAGTGAATGTATGCTAAATAAAGGAGTTGTTCCTCCAAGTGCAATATGCATTCATCCCACGCAAGATTAGTTAAGATTTTGGGAAGGAATTAATTGATGGCTGAGGAAGCAAGGACAGTTCCAGCATTGGCCGGAGATGCTGCTCTCGGTCGGTGATCTCCGTCTGCCTCCTTGCTGCTGCTAATGCAGCTGAAGAAGAGCCCTTCTCTGCATTGAACCGCCAATTGCCATCAATCCCCTTCCTTCCCCTTCCCAAAATCTCCGATCCATTACTCCTCCCACAAGTCTCCTCCCCTACCGACACACTCTCCGCCTCCTCCTCCTCCTCCTTTTAATTATTATGTCTATAACTCCCCTCCCCCGCCTTCTCCATCCCCCACCACCTCCATATGTCTACAAATCTCCTCCTCCTCCACCGCCTTCACCTCCCCCTCATTATCACACTGCCACGAGCCTTGTGCATTTTAAATTCCTCATTAGTTTTATATTTAGTTTACACTACATTACCCTTAAAATGATCCTGTACTTTGGACTAATAAACATGTGTTCGTATTAATTGGCCTCGTCTTATGTTGTTACTTTACATACAAGTACATACATAGAATTAAGCACACTTAAATTTACCATTATTAATTGACTTCTATATACCCTCCTCCTATTAGAGCGAAAATCACACTCCCTTACACAGGATGGGAGAGGAGAAGTGACAATTCCATATGTGTCATCCACATTGCTTCAGCCTGGACAAGTGCTGAACATCTTCTGCTATAATACTAATCCCCCATTTACCTGCAGAGTTACCGACCTAACTCACCCACATTTTTTTTCAAGTCCAATCAGTTTTTCAAACGAAGATGGTAAAGCTGATGGCAAACCATCATTCCAGCTTTACAATCCAGGAAAACAAATTAATGTGCGAAAAAAATGCGGCACTAGAATCTTCAAACAACCCAATTTCTTGAGAACTGTATATACAGTCAACATTTTGAACCGTCGCCAAATACCTCAACATAGCAAATTGGGCACGCCTGTAACGGAGCAAGGATCAAACTTAGTCACAACATGCATTTTAAGCATCAAATGCGAAATTTCCATATTACCAATATAACACAGAAAAGCATCACAACCTTGTTGATACCGAGCCATCTTTTTATGCATCCAGCATGGTATATATGCTTGCAAGGCAATGTCATTTGGCTATCCTTCCTCTTAAACTCCATCTGACATATCACACATCTGCCATCAAAAGGTCAATGTCTTGTTAGTTAACAGGAAGTTAACGCACACAACTAGCTTCCAATGTGACAACATCTTAGAAGAACGAAGCTCTTATCTTGCCCTGCTTATAATGACATATCAGACAACGACAGAGTGATATCAAACAAGCACAAGCTTACCTTTCGCACCGTTTCTTTTTCCTTGAAAAGTAGCTACATTTGTATTTCGTGACAGGAAGTTTAGCGATAAGATCTGGTGGAAGGCCCCTGTTTTGAGTTCCGACTGCTTCACCCAGATCCACCAACTCCTGCTGACAGTATATGATTGTTACATGCAACCAAGTAGGTAGGTTCCTACTTCCTAAGTAGAGCTCGCAATGTTTCAACCAAAACATCTCCGTCAATAATATTTTACTCAGCTTAAACTTCTTGAAAAAGATGAGTACGTCGGATAAGTTGCAGAGAAGTATGATATGCACAAAGTCGATCGCATTGAACTCATTAGACATCGCAATGTGCACATTTTTTACATCCTATAAAGACATGATACTGCTTTGCGTCTTCTAATTCAATCATATTGATAGCGCTCAAACGTACCACCCGTGTTTTTCTGCTTGAAAGTGAGGGCAGAAAACAGGATGATTATTAATCCCCAATTAGGATCCTAATTTCAACACCTATTAATTCCACGAGTAGCAGGAATTGCATCCATGCACAAATTGCTTCGAGTTAGAAAATGATTCAATGAACTGATGGCATTAAATCCTTTCTAAAAATCTGATTAAGCCCACAAAGAATTAATAGCCATGATCAAGCAGCTTCCCCATCCATAAAGAGGATGTGAAGCTGTTTGTGCGAGTGAAAAGAAGAAGAAAGCAATCTTTATGCAAATTAACGCCAGCAGATAGCTAGATGGCCCAAAAAGCAAAATAAAAAATTAATTATCTTTGCTAGTTCTCTGAAAGATGAAAGACAGATTATGAAACAGACCTCGTATGTCATGTTGTCGGGATTTATATTGTTCTGCCAGTACATTTGTTGATCCTAGAACAAGAAAGAAAGTTGGCTTGCTTTAGTCTACCGAGCAGAGCAACTCGTAAAGACGCAATCAGCCCATAAGTGGCTATTACCTTAAGTATACATTTTAGGTTTTACAGCGTATAAAACACTAGATTAAGGTGCATATAAATTTAAGCACAATTTAAGTGTTCATATAATTTCAATAAACTCGTTAAGTCTACTGTAGAGCAGCTATGCCATCCAATACTACATTTTGGTGATACAAATGAGATAAGAAAAGTTACACAACGCTCACAAATACTAAAAGCCAAGTAAAACTAGTCGCTACTGCTGATATACAAAAGAATGAAAAATACCAATTTAGAACTACCACTGCACACAAGTAAATTGAACAGCACCAACTGTTCATTTATCAGTTTAGTTTAAGAAAAAATAATAATTGAAGAAAGAACTAATTTATCATTTGAACAAGAACGAGTTATTCTTCAGATTATGTTAAAAATAAAACAGGTAAAATCAAACCTGGGGGCCGACTGTGTACTGATTCCGTATACCTACATAATAAGTCCAACATTAGAATGTAAGGAACAGATCATATCTTGTGTACTTTAAAAAAAATGGAAAACATGTGATTGATGGACACAGATAAATATAGTGGCGGCTTGTGGAGCAACAAATCAATTTTGAATGAAGCAACGATCACTTACATAATATAAAAAATATAGTAACAACAATGATAAGACAAGAAAGTGGTAAATTCTTTCCATGGGCACGTCTTGAATCAGATCAAAGATCCGTGAGTAGATGACATGCTTGAATCAGATCAAAGAAAGAAATCTTACACTCTTCTGGGCTAGGGTGGGGGTTAACAAGAGGAGCAGCATTGGGTTGGCCTCGGACGATTGTAGGGCTCTCCCAACCACCCTCTTCCATTGTTGAGGGAAGGTGGCCACTCCCTCCAGTCTGGAAGAGATAAGAAGAAGTAGTAATTGGTCCGCTGTATCCATACTTATAAGGGCTGGCACTCATGCACCAGTACTCCTCCTCCTGCAACAACGGATAAACACAAATTTACAATGTGCATGTATCCGTCTGGCCACCTTGCTTGTTGGGTATAACTTGCTTACTACGGATCCATGCTTATCCTCCGTCCCAATTGGGTATTTAAAGCATGCATGCAGACACATACATATCGCACACAAGCAAGCAAACCATCTTTCTCTTTCTCTCTCGCTCTTTAATTATTGGGTTGATCAATCGAATATATGTAAATGGGAAAAATAAAGAAAGGAGGAGGAGGAGGAGGAGGGACCTGAATGTGATCATGTGGGTGGGGAGGAGTGTAGACGAGTCCTTCAAAGAAATCCATGAAGCTCTCGGTGACGGAGTAAGGGAAGCCGTTGTTGATGTAGTGAACCTCCAATTGCCGGTTCATCCTTCACCCACTCCCTGCAAAAATTCCACCCATTATTACTATTATTATTATTAGTCTTCATATACTTATCCCAAAAAAATAAGAAGAAGAAGAAGAAGAGAGCATGATCTATACAAAAAGCATTACCAAACACATACACACTTCTTCTCTCACACCAAAAGACCAAAAGGAGAAGAGAGTGAGACAAAATGTGGTAGAGAAGACAAGGAAGAAGAAGAGTAGGAGCAGGGGGAGGGGGTAACCTGAAAAGGCGGGGAAGGGAAGGAGGAGAAGACGATGAGAAGGCGTCAGGAAGATGCCACAGCCACTGCCATTGCCAGCAAATGGCAAAATAACCCAAGACAAATGGTTGCTATTGAAGTGAATTGAATTGAATAGGATGGAAATGTATGTCACTTGTTCCTTCACACATGCACTCTTCAATTGTTTAGCATGCTTTCGAAACAGGCCCCCCAACACCCAACAATTGAGTCACTCCCCTCAGCTTGTGTGTTCAATTTAATGGAATGGAGTAATAACAACAGATAGATATAGAGACAAAGAGGGAGGACAGAGACAAAGGGAACAAAAGAAGAAGAAGAAAGAAGCTTGGTCGGAAGCAGGGGATGATGGGAATTTAGCAGGACCCACCACCACCTGCTTTGAATCTCGCTCTCACTCACTCACCATAGGTGCTCCCTTCTCTTCCTTCTTGTTTTCCTTAACCCTTACTCCATTACTACTATACTAATCAACAAACCCAAAATTAGAACATTCCCACATTAAAATTAGAAATTTAGGACAGGGCATATCCTTATGTGCATTCTCTCTCTCTCCCTCTCCCTCTCCCTCTCGTAAATAATAAACCTTGTGTGAGTAATACTATGGCTGGTTTGGTTTGTCAAGAGTGCATCAATAAAATAAAATAAACATATGAATCAGGGAGTAAGGAAGAAGAAGCGGATAGGGGCACGCACAGTGTGTTGTCAGAGCCGGCCCACAACTCACTACCCATCCACTTCGCATGTTGTGTGTGTCATTCATCATTGTTCGCTCCTGGGTTTGTTTTTGGTTTTTTCACCGCCGTGTCTATGCGTGCGTCTGCGGGGGGTTACACTCCTACCTAATAGTTTTACGGACTCCTTTCCCTCTGGGAAGGATGATGTGTTCCCAAGTCCGAAGCAGAGAGAAATAGATGAACGGAAATGTCCGTGACGTCGAATCCATGTTGAACAATTTTGTATCTCTCATCTCATCTACGATATATATATTATCATCCAGGAAGGGAGAAGATCAAGCAAGGTTGCATCGCAGTAAAGAGGCCAAAGTTGCAAGTCCAGTTTTATTATAATAACTAATAATAATAACGAGATTGGATGGAAGTCGGTGGGGAGAGACGAGGTACCCAGCCTCAACATGGATTGATCACGATCCATCCGGGCGTTAGGAATTGGTTAAGTTTGGGATCAAATGGAAAGCGTTGGATTTGGAGAAGATACAACACATAGGTCTTTATAAGTTATTAATATCATTTACAATTAATGTGAGATTAATTCAATAATTTTTTTCTCCCACATTATATTGTCTTAATCATTCCTTTCTTATACATAGTAGGTCTACATATTATGTTAAAGTTTCATACGATTCTAATTCAGGCTGGCTTTGATACGATTGTTAGGCATTATGGGTTCTTAAAAAAGACTTGGAATAAGTTTTATAAGCTTCTATTAATCCAAAAGCTAGCTTATTTTTTGGTTAACCTATATATAAATCATCAACACCGTTTACGATTAATGTGATATTAACTTAATACTTGCAAGGGTGGCATAGCGGTCTTTTTTCTCTCCAGCGTGAGTTAAGTATCACTCAAGCATGACTTAAGTACGAGTATAATAATAATGTACGGTATAATCATAAGAAAGTTACTTTGCGCCGGGTGCAAATAAATTTTCGGCGCCCCCTTAAATCGGGGCCGTCCGATTATAAAGACAACCCATATTTAAAAACAAAATTTGATTTGGGTTATCCGATTATAAGAATAGTCAAAATTATATTTTAAAGAAATCAGATCTGAGTCATTTTATAATTGTACGGCCCAGACATACAGAATGTAAAAAAAAAATTTAACTAATTTTGTGTGTGATATATATATATATATATATATATATATATATATATATATATATATATGTGGAAGAACACATCACAGCACAACTGAGGTTGGCATAATTTTAGCGCCGGCTAATCATATGTGTACTGCTCGAGAATAATTATTGGTAAAGAACAAAGGGTTGAAAGAATGAGAAAGCAAACTGTCATGCCTTGCCTTTTCAATCAAGTCTGGGCAGCACGATAAAGGCTTACTCATTTTTATGCTTCCATCAAATAATTACACATTCGTCTTATCTCTCTCTCTCTTTGATTTGGGTACTTGCCTGTGATATCCGATCATCCGCCTCATCCCTCTCTTTCCCGATACATATTACATCTTATTACATATTGCTTTCAAGTAAGATTGCTTCTGCACAAATATTATTAAGGTCACTTATTGATATGGTCTATAGGAAAGGCAAGTGCCCTCAGGAAGGAAAGGCAAGGGATCACCTTAATCAGAGCAGACAAGAAGCATCGATACCAGTGAAATCAGAGACAGCCAAAGAATGAAAGACTCACATGCTTCATGGGAAGGCTGCTCTCTTTGTCATATTCAACACAATTCATTAAGATGGAAGGGAAATTAAAGCAGTATAAGCGACAGAATAAAAAATTAAAAACAGAAAAGAAAAGGCAGCAGCATCTCATGGCTTGTGGCTCATGAATGAGTGGGTCAAGTCAAGTCCCCACCAAAAGGGAACGGAAGAATGAGTTCACAAGGAAAGCATCGGCCACTGCCAGAGAATTGAGAGCGGTGAGAAAGAAAATTGGGAAAAGATCGAAGAGGCATCACCATAGTCTACATCTTTTTCGGAAGGACATAAAAGATGATGATATTAAAGAAGATGATGATGTGCCTCCAGAATTTCTGCCTTTTTTCATGGGAGAAGCATCTCTATCTTTAATTTACAGGCTCATACGTACATACATATATATATATATATATATATATATATATATACATTATATTATATGGTTTTATTTATTATTTACAACATCTCAAGCAAAGAAAGTAAAAAGAGCAAACAGGATGAGAGATGTCCATCCAACGTTAGCGATTAAGAATAATATAATAAAATAAAAAGCAATCGAGGCAAGATTTTTGACGAAGCCTCGGATCAAATGTGTGCATCTAATTGTTGCTTGATCATCACACGTTCTCATATTTATCAACTTTTTACAAGCACATATCGATATATCCCCAAATTACCAAAAAAATCAACACATACTCAACTTCACAAAGACGTGATAAATACCAGCTCAAGCCTGCCGAGCTGGATGCATTTAAAATTTATTAATAATATATATTAAAAATGTATAAAATTAATTGCTAAAAATAGTACTTGGTTATTTTTAAATAAAAATATTAAGTATTTATTTACTTTTAACAAAAAATATAGTATATTAAAAGTATTTTTATTTTTAATAAATTAAAAATTGATTAATTTCAAATAATTTATTTTTAACTTTTTTAATAAGATAGATTTATACTCTTAAGTTTTCTCATAATAATAAATAATAATATGTAAATATATAAAGAAAAAATTATAAAAATCTAAATCTAAGTACATGTTTTGTTAAGTATTAATAATAATAATTCTAAATTAAATGAATATTAAAAGGCCCGTAAAATTATTACAAGCCCAGAGTCAATGTACACTGAAAGGCCAAATCGAAGGCGAGGAGAAAATAAAACATCACTACTTTAGTGCAAGGGGTTGAAGTTTACAAGAAAGACGTACGATTCAAAGAATTTGTATGACCATTTCCAGAGTTTTTGTAAGGCCAAATCAAATCCTGAATCCCTGATAATTACGCTTGCATTAGAGCCCAACAACCTCTTCTAGTTTCGTCCCTACCTGTACACTGTTAGGTTGTCCCTCCTCTGTAAATACATGAACTTATAACTTTATTTTGGGCAAAAATTAAGATTTTCATATTTGGTTAGTTGAAAGGAATAGAAGCAACGTACGACGCTTTTCTTCTTTGGTTTTTTGGTTTTTGAGTTTTGGAGAAAAATTGATGCTGCAAAGGGAAAAAGAAAAATGTGTAGATTGAAGAAAGATGAATGCTTTGTTGAGATTGGTTTGTAATCGTCAATGGTAACTTCACTAAGTTCTTAGTCTGTAATATTCTTCCTTTATTATCTTCTACAACTTTATACTAATTTTGTAGCAAGTGCAGTAAATTGGTATTTGGGAGTTTGTTCTCATGTAGATCTATTCTGTATCAAAAATGTGATATAGTAAATTTGATTTGGTCGTTTGCCCTGTGGTATTTTCCCCAAATTTGGGGTTTTCCACGTAAAATTGTCTTGTTTGATCTCTCTATTTTGTTTGGTAATGTTCATCCTTACTTGTTGAAATGGGGATTTTGTTTGGTTAATCCCAACAAGTGGTATCAGAGCCAAGAAGTTTGCAAGTTTTGGTTGTTGATATTTGATGCCCACCAGGTGTCTCGACGAAATTTCTAAGAGCCTAGTTGGTGTGTCAGTGATTTATATTTCAACAAGATGAGTGATGAGAAGTATTTTAAGATGATATCTCTTAAGGGGCTTAGTAACAGGCATTATTGGAAAGGAAAAATGATTGATCATTTATATTCTCAAGGTTTATAGAACCTATCACTAGTCAGAAACTGGCAGAGGTGACTGAAAAATGACCGGAATAAGTTGGATAGGAAGGTTATGGCCTATTTGAGACAATGGGTAGATGAAGTTGTGTGTCATCATGTTTCTGAATTGATGTCCTCAAAAGCAATATGGGATAAACTCCAAGAAGTTTATAAGAGGAATACTGCTGGCAATAAGACCCTTTTGATAAGGAAATTAGTGAAGGTGAAGGATGTAATATGTGAGCATCTCAATGAAATGAAGAGTATTATTACTCAACTTGCCAGGATGAAGATGACTCTAGATGAGGAATGACAAGTTATCTTGCTCCTCAACACTTTGCCAGAGAGTTGGGAAACATTGGTGATATCTTTGAGCAATGCTACTCCAGATGGAAAACTCACAATGGACATGGTAACAAGCAGTTTACTAAATGAGGAAGTGAGAAGAAAATCTCTACCAACTTCAGGGTCTCATGTATTAGTGTCAAAAGAGGCAAGAGGTAGATTGAGAAATAGAGGCACAGACAGAAGGGACAAGAGTCGAGGAAGGTCTAAATCTAGGAAGCATTTGAAGTGTTATTTTGTGACAAGCAGGTCATATGAAGAAGGATTGTTAGAAGTTCAACAAAGACTTGAAAAATAAGGACAACAAGGATCAAGGAGAAACGAGCACTAATGTTGTGCATGATGACATGGTGATTCTTTCTGATTGTGAGAATAATTGTTTGATAGCTACTTGTGATGCTAGTTGGGTAGTTGACTTGGGAGCATCATTTCATGCAACTCCAAGCAGAAATTTTTTTGCTACCTATGAATCTTCAGATTTGAGTATAGTGAAGATGAGAAATAGTGATACTTCTAAAATTGTGGGACTTGGAGATGTGCATATAGTAACAAACACAAGTTACAGATTGGTGCTTAAAAATGTCAGGCCCATTCCAGATTTGAGGATGAGTTTGTTGTCAACCGGGGTGCTTGATGTTGAAGAATTTGGTTCACAATTTGCACAAGGTGTGTAGAAACTTGTGAAAGGTTCTTTTGTTATTGCTAAAGGGAAGAAGTATTGCAGTTTGTACAAAACTGAGACGAGTCTAGTTCGAGGGGAGGTTAAGATCTTCTCATTTGATTCCACTGTTGATTTGTTGGGAGCGATCCAATCGCTTGAGCTTGATGTTCATTAAGTATCGACTAGTATTTGTGGGTCAATTCTTGAATGTGAGTCCATCAAGGATTATATAATAACTATTGATCAATAGTTTGAGACTTCAAACAAATCATTGGCTAGTACTCTGATGGCAAAATTGTCATCAATGAAACTCACCTGCATTCGTGGTGTGCGTAAGCACATTATGGAAATGACGCATATTACTGCTCAGCTTAAGTCTCTAAAGATTGAGATTTCTTAGTCTTTTCTGGTACATTTCATCCTTAATTTTCTCCCTTCTAAGTATGATCCATTTAAAATAACTTATAATACACAGAAGGAAAAATGCTCAATGAATGAACTTTTGACCATTGTGTTCAAGTGGAAGGAAGATTGATTCATGATATAGAAGGAAAGTGTACATATGGTGACTCATGAAAAAGCAAGAAAGAAAGTCAGACGTATAAAGGGAAAGACAAAAGACCTATCCATTTTAATAACAAGAGGGAATCCAATTATTTCTTCTATAAAAAGAAGGAACATATAAAGAAAGATTGTCTTAAATGTAATGCATGACTTGAGAAAAAAGGTAATCTCATATCATTTGTTTGTTATGAATCTAATATGATTAATGTTTGTCAAAACACTTGGTAGATTGATTCTATTTCTACAATCTATGTTTCGAATACCATACAAAGTTTTCTAAACCAAAGGAAATCGACGGTAAATGAACAAGACATCTACTCTAGCAACCAGATGTATTCACATGCAGAAACTATTGGGACATGTAAACTTGTTTTAAGTTATGACTTCGTACTTAATCTAGAAAAGACCTTTTATATTCATAGCTTTTTCAGTAATTTAATTTCCATTACAAGACTTGTACCTTTAGGTTTTCCATTTAACTTTTCTCAAAACACTTTAAGCATATTGCATTACTCTGTTGTTGTGAGAAATAGTTTAATAAATCAAGTTTATTTTAAATCCACTTGCAAGATGATGTCTCTTATAACCTAATGGCTATACATTGTACTGCTGGTATAATGCGTTGCGTTATAAATAAAAAATCCTCCATACTGTGGCACTGAAGAATGGGATATATCTCAATCGAAAGAATCAAAAGACTTGTAAATAATGTAGTTCTTGAAACTCTTGATTTTACAGATGTTGATACTTGTGTGGACTACATTAAACGAAAGCAGACCAATATGTCTAAGAAGGGTGCTAGGAGTTCTAAAATATTAAAAATCATATATACAAATATATATTATTCTGATATAAATTCATATGGTCAGAAATACTTCATCTTAATAATCGATGACTATCACGATACATGTGTCTCTAAATAATTGATAATAAGTACGAAACATTGGATGCTTTTAAAATTTTTAAAGCAAAAGTAGAGAAACAATTTGGTAAGCAAATTAAAATCGTGAGATCTGATTGACGTGGAGAATTTTATAGTAGGTATACTAATGGTGCACATGCACCTAGTCCATTTGTAAAATTTCTTCAAGAGCATAGTATTACTGCATAATATACTATGTTTAGCTCACCAGGTCAAAAATGGTATAGCAAAACGAAGAAATATGACTCTATTAGACATGGTGAAGACTATGCTTAGCAACTCCAAACTTCTTCATTTATTGTAGAGGGAAACCTTTAAGACTGCAGCTTATATATTAAATTGGGTTCCTACTAAAGCTCTTTTTAAAACACCATTTGAGCTATTAAAAGGTTGGAAACCAAGTTTGAAATATATGTGTGTTTGTGGTTGTCCTGTTGAAGTTAGGGTTTATAACCTTCAAGAAATGAAGTTAGACCTAAAGACTATTAGTGGGTATTTCATTAGTTATGCCAAAAAGTTCAAAGGTTATTGGTTTTATTATCCATCGAATATCACTAGATTTGTGGAATCAAGAAATGCAAAATTTCTTAAGAATGATGTGATTAGTAGGAGTGATCAACATCGAAATTTAGTTTTTTATGATGATTATATTGAAAGTACTCCTATATTGGGAAATAGACTACTTATTCTGAGTGCATACAACCTAATTAGATGAATGTTGAACAAATAGCTAATGAATAGTCACATCAGGGTGGAGATGCTCTAGTAGAACAAGTTACTCTTGAGGAAAATCAACAACATAAAATTTTTGAGTAACCGGTTGATCAACCACCTACACAGTAGAACATTGTTAAACCATTTAGGAGATCAACTAGAATGAGAAAACTAGCAATATCTAATGATTTTGTTGTTTACTTATAAGAAACTAACTATAAAATTGGAGAAGAAAATGATCCTGATACGTTTTCACAAGCGATGGATAGTAATAATTCAAAATTATGGTATGAAGCCATGAAAGATGAGATGAATTCTATGATTGCAAACGAAATTTGGGATCTTGTTAAGTTGCCTAATAGGGTGAAAGCTATTAGTTATAAATAGGTCTTTAAAATCAAGAAAATTTATTAGGCAACATTGAACGATTTAAGGCAAAAATCATGACTAAAGGATTCACACAAAAGGAATGAATTGATAATTGAGAGACTTGTTCTCCTGTTTCAAAGAAAGACTCATTTTATATCATTATGGCACTATTAGTGCATTTTAATTTTGAATTATATTAGATGGATGTGAAAACAATTTTCCTCAATGGAGATCTAGAGGAAGAGATTTATATGAAACAACCTGAGGGTTTTTTTCAATTGATGGTGACCATATTGGTTGTAAGATTAAGAAATCGATATATGGACTCAAACAGGCCTCCCGTCACTGGTATCTTAAGTTTCATAATGTAATCTCTTCATTTAGTTTTGTTGATAAAATTAAGGATCAATGTATATACTACAAGGTTAATGGGAGTAAGATTATTTTTTTTGTCTTATATGTCGATGATATATTGCTTACAACTAATGATATGTGATTATTATATGAAGTAAAAAGTTTCTTTGTAAACATTTTGATATGAAAAATATGGGTGAAGCGTCTTATGTCATTGATATTAAGATTCATAGAGATAGATCTTATGGTGTCTTGGGTCAAAAGGCCTATATCAGTAAAGTTCTAGAGAGATTTCAAATAAATAATTGTACATCTTCAGTAGTTCTCATAGTGAAAGGAAACAATTTTAATTTGAATCATTGTCCGAAGAATGATCTTGAGAGGGAACAAATGAAAAATATTCTATATGCTTTAGCTGTTGGAAGCCTTATGTGTGCGCAAGTTTATATAAGACCAGACATTGCATTTCCTGTTAAAATGTTATGGAGATATAAAAGTAATCTCGACATTGAACATTAGAGAGCTCGAAAGAAAGTTATGCGGTACCTTCAAGGAACTAAAGATTACATGCTTACATATAAAAGATCTTCTAATTTTAGAGGTCAATAAATACTCAGATTCGGATTACGTTGGTTGTACTGATTTTCGTAAATCCACATCTGTATACATCTTCATACTTGTTAATGAAGCTGTATCATGGAGAAGTGTAAAATGACTTTAGTTGTTACTTCTACTATGGAAGCTTAATTCATTACGTGTTTTGAAGCTACATCAAAGGCTATTTGGTTGAAAAGTTTCATATATGGCGTTTGAGTTGTTGAGTCTATCTCAATGCCATTGAAGATATATTGTGATAATTCAGCTGTTATGTTCTTTGCTAAAAATAATAAAATTAGAAGTCGAAGTAAAGATATTGATATTAAGTATTTAGCAGTTAGAGAATACATTAAAGCAAATGAATTACTCATCGAACACATTAGCACTGATTTGATAGTTGCATATCCTTTGACGAAAGACATACCCACCAAAGATGTTTAAGGATCATGTGGCCCATATGAGACTTGTTAAATTTCAAACTTGATATGTGATGCTAAGTATATATATGCTATTTGTTAAAACTTTACTATTTGTTTGTCTTCTCATTATGAATGTACACATTATATTAGAGAACGACAAAATTGTTATAGATATATAATATATATATGTGTTTGGACCCGAATAACCATTGTAGGGTTATTCATAAAGTGTAACCACATTTTGACTTTTTAAGTGTATTTTACATTATAATACATGAAAGTTAATACTTACTAAAGAGGACTTACCGCTATGATTCATGTATAATACTCTTCTTTTGAAGTATTAATATTTTGGATAATATTATGCATAGTGATATATGTTCAAACCAAGTAAGAGAATGTTAGAATTTAATTCTACTTTTATGTGGTCCTCATCATATATATAGTTTAAATATTATAATTTAATTATATTAATTAATGGTATAATTAAGGATAACTATCATAGAATGGTTATTCCTATAACTTCTTAATAGGAGAAGTTAAATACGGTATTTTTCTTTGGGGACTATGATCTCGACTTTTTTCTTGTCTCTATTTGCCATTACCTTAAAAGTATAATAAATCAAAAATCTCAAAAGACCAATTGTGAAAATCTGTCGTGACAAAAGGTATAATTTATTTATTGTAAATATATTTATATTTGATTTACATGAATTCGTGTTTTGGTGTAATATGCTAGCTAGCCAAAGGCCATCTTCAAAAACTGGCCTGCAGTACTAGAATTTCATTAAAAGGGAAACCTGTTTTTCGGTGCCTGCACTGCAACAGATCATATGATGGTATGAATAATACCATTGTCGAACGGGATTATATATGTTCTGTTCAGGTACTAAAAATGCAGATCATAATATATACTTAATTCTGTCTGAGCTAAAATTTAATTTGTACGTAAGGGTGCAACACCCTCCTCCGTTAATGTTCTACTGTCAACTGCTTCATTTAGCAGCCTAGCTCAATCCCCACAGAATAATACAACTCTATCTATGCATGCAATCAAGGCATTGAGGATGGCGTTGAAGGTGTCATGCAACCAGAGGGAACGACGCCGCTGTCGGCTTCCATGGCTAAGAGTAGCATCCATTTTACAATCGATTAAGAATGGCTTGGGATTTTGGTGGGTAAAAAAACAATTTAATAGAATAATTTTTTTTGTTTGTTCTCACTCTTGGTTGGATACTTTTTTTAAATAGAATATAATTTTTTCCCCGAAACATAAAAAATAAATCTTGAGACGCATGATAGATTTCTTTAACCGAACTAAAGTGAGATACTAAAAAATAATCTTATGTAGGAAACTGCATAATTATATTATTTTATGTACAAAATCATGAAACGAACAAAGTTGAAATTAAACCAAGTAAAACTCATCTCAACTCTCCAATGAATAACCCAAATCATGAAATATGGAACATTTCACTTGATGTACGTAGAGCTTGATCACAATTTAGAATTACTCTTTGCACTCAGTTTATTTATTTATGCGTGTTTGTCGAATCTTCAAGGACTTTTATCATGAAAATTTTTTGGAAACGCCCGCTGCAGACGTTCATGGAGATGCCCTTGGCCTGACCGTTCCAAGCCCTTCTCCTTTATCATCCGTGCGTTGTCATTAGTTATGACTTGTGGCCAAGAGTACTCCAAGCGGGGCTAAGGATAAAATATATTTCCGCCGTGAATCTCAAAAATGACTCCTGACTTTTGCAGAAGTGTTTTAACAGCTGATTGACAATTCTTGCAAACAGAATAACTTTGTTACGCGGAAGAACAATCAGTCAATCCTTATAAAAAATTCGGTTTTGCGAGTTCCTTTTTATTGTATGTTACAATCCTGGATCGTGAATATCAATCGTTGATATGTTCATATAAAGTTCGAGCATTCCTCTCAAGTCTACCACACCATACGGGAAATTATATTAGAAATTGCATTACATCCTCCCCTCGACCAAGGGCACATACATAACACATACATTTGCAGCTACTCTCTCTCCCTTTGGTACATTAGAGAGCACCAGTCTCTTGTACAATATCATAACGAGTAAACTCTTCGGGGCATTGCTCGTAGTTGATGAATGCCTGCCATCAATTATTATTCCAATACTTGTCCAATCCCGCATTTGCTCCCATCGGCCCCTCAATGAACTTCTGACCTTCAGGAGCAGGAAGAGGAGCACCAGGATGTGGCTGTGGAAGTAATTTCTGGGCCCTTGGTTTCAGCCCCAGCAACCTCAGTACAAAAGGTGCAAGTTCCCCATACAACCTCCCAGAATGGCCAAAAACCTGCAATAAAATAATAAATGTAACATGCTACTCGGGTCGTCTTGAAGCAGGAGCAGTACAGAGGCTCAAGACAAAAGAAGGAATAGACGTCACCTGAAGGAGCGCAGTCATTAACATATGAAGTGCACTTGTATTCTCATTGACCAGCATTGCAATTCTACTAAAAGCTTGTACAACATTTCCCATCTGCCAATGCCAACAGATGAGTCAATTAAAACTTCACCAATGCATTAAGAACAGGAGTAACGGGCAAACAAGTGACAGCAACAAAAGACACCCCAGAAACAAAGAGCTATCAGCCCATCTATGTCGTTTTGAAGTAACAAGCTCAAAGATTATGTACCCGCTGTTACACTACATATATCAGCAAGAAAAAAAGGCACATACCATATTGATGAAAGAAATCCAAAAGCCCGGAGGCGGTGCCGGTTGACCCAATGGACCATTGGGACCGACCTCATTGTACGGACCACCCATGCCCATCCCCATGCCCATTCCCATGCCATAATTACCATAGGATCCACCATAGTTTCCATTGTACAGTCCTCCGTATGATCCATAGCCACCATATGATCCATAGCCACCATATGATCCACCATATCCCCTATTATATAAATTGTTCCCATATAGTGACCCACCATAGGCACCTCCATATCCAACCCCAGAGCCATAGGGCCCAGAGTTGTAGTTGAAGCTGGAACCGTATGCTGCAGCAATGACATTAACATTTGAGCTCACAAATATCCTCCAGCACTATATTGCAGTGGCTAATGAAGAGGGAGAAATAAAACATTTATATACCTCCTAAATTGTTTCCATTTGTAGGGGGAAGGCCACCGGCAGGATTCCGGCTTATAGGACCATTATTATTTACAGCAACCACTTCACCAGCTTTGGCAACTCCTGAATTCTCAACAACATCACTCGTGCTCCCTGGAGATGAGGCTTCAAAAGGAGCAGCAGACTGCACACCAGATCTTTCCCAAGGTTTTGGGGGTGAGCTATTTCCTGCAGCAATGACAAATGAGATTCAATAAAACGCAAAATTTTCTGCACCCACATTATAGTTAGTCAAACCAAACTTATGAAGGTTACACTTCACAAATACTTAACACATAATATATTTAATAATTAACATCAGAGCCGGCACCCAACTTCCACTCAGGGAAGCACAAACACAGGCACTTCACAGAAAATTCAATTTAAGAAATTCATCATTTCAACCATAATCACAAACAGATGCGAAAACACAAAAGAGAAAAGTATGCCGACATACACATGCAGAAAAACAAGGCAGACAGATATCACTGATTCACTGCCACTCCACTCACAATTATGCACATAGCCCATTTCTCACACCCCTTCATCACACCGGCCACAACAGGCCTGAACGCTTAAAGACACAAGCAGCCACAAAAATTAATGTATGAAAGATTTTATTCACATACATGTCTTCAAAAGCATGGAAGTAAGCACACAGAGGCAGACAAAACAAAATAACTCAGATATCCTCTGCGAGTCGATAAAAAGAAGTAGAAGTTAAAAATTGAAGGCCAGAAATCCAAGACCAAAAAGGAGTAGAAGGTAATCATACTAAAGCTTGTAGGAGCTAGGAATTATGTTAGTACATAGATACCTTATTGTCACTCCACAGCTCAAATTCATGGGAAAAATTCACGAGAAACATTAGCAAGGCATAACAGGTAGTTGATGCATATCTTGTAACGGCCCAACACAAGCACAAACTAATGGGTCTAACTAGTGGTCAATTATAGTTGAGTTGAAGATCTGCAGACACATCCCCACTAATATATTAAATTTTGTCCTGTAGGTATTAGACGTGAGATTAATTCTTAAGGTCAACTTCAAACATGAATCTGCACAGCCAAAATATCACAAATGGCAACAAGCTACCAGTCTATAGACGCTCTGGACATCAAGGGTTGACAACTATTAAATAAAATAAGACATTGAACAACGTAATTCATGGGTAAATGTGGTTTCTGTGGCAATGGCAAAAATTGGAAGGAAGGAAGAAGAAGGCAAAAAGTGGTCAATTACTCCTCGAAGTTATTTACCTAACAATTGAAAAGATCATTGACTTAGCTAACTAATATTTACTTGAAAATACCTTTCAACGACAAAGGCGGTTTCATGATTTTATTGTATTTTTTCCACCTTAATCCTTACCCAATTACTAAACCACCAAAAAATTAAAACAACGAAAAATTATGCACAATGCACACGGTTACATGTAATTTGTTCGTCAACGACATTGCAGAGTGATGGGAGGAACATCAAACAGTGGAAACAGATGAATTTCCAAAATCAAATCAACATACACATTCAAAATTTACTAACTGCAAGTCATATGTGTGTTATGGGATAAGGCATCCATTCAATAGGTATTGCGGACAATTATATCCAAAATAACATCAAGATACACATTCAATTGCAAATCATAATAACGATAATAATAATAAACATAATAATAATAATAATAATAATAATAATAATAATAAACATAATAATAATAATAATAAACATAATAATAATAATAATAAACATAATAATAATAATAATAATAATAATGAAAGAAGAGGCGAAAATAGTTGTAAGCACACAAAATTGGGCGTAACAATCCAACCGCAAATATATAAACTATAATAATCAACATAGTTTTAAGAAGAAATAAAGTTAGGGAACGGCGTGGGGACGATGCCCTAAACCAAATCCCAATGATGATGGATCCAAAACGTAAACAAATCCTCAGGGAAAGAAAAAGAGGCGTAGATTTTCCTGGTGTCGGCTCCTCCAACAAGGGCCGAAGCAAACGAAGAGAGGTGGGGAAAAGAAAAAAATATGGGAGACAAACCTTGAGGGGAGAGGCCATGGATGGGTTAGGGAGGGAGTAGGAGGAGATATCAGTGTGTGTGGGATGGGGGGGGGGGGGTATATTAGATTAGAATGGAATAGAATAATTAATTATTACAGAATTGAAAGGGAGGAGGCGACTTCCGAGTTCCGAATTCTGGATTGCGATGGAGGAGAGTGAGTCAAAAGAAGAAGAAGAGGGAGGAGGGAGGAGGGAGGAAGAAGAGGGCAGGGTGCGAGGAAGGCAAAGAGGAAGGTGAGAGACGGCTGCTTCCTTGTTTGTAATTTTATGATTAATCTCATCGTCTCCTGCTTTCCTCCTCTGTTTTTTTCTTTCTTTTATCTTCCTCGCTCTCTCTCTATATATATATTTATTATTTTATTTTCCTAAATAGATCTTTTTCTTCTCAGGCAATTATAGAGTCAAAGACAAAAAAATTACTTGGGCCATAGAATACGAATGCTATAAACATATATAATATGTCCCGTATCAACAACAACCCCTTCTAGGGCATTGAATACAAATCCATATATATATATATATATATATATATATATATATATATATATATATATGAAAATGCTCTTTCTTTTTCCCCTCCCCCGTTTTTCCTGCACGGGCCACGTTCCCCCTGCCAGATTCTGCACCGCCGCCGCCGCCACCGCCACCGCCACTGACATCGCCCTCCCCCCGGCCCTACCCCCAGCCCCGCCTACAACCACGGTCCCCCACCGCCCCATCGCACAGCCGCGGCGCCCTCCCCCCACCGACTCTGGCCGTTTGCTTCCGCCCCCGGCCCAGTCCACAGCCACGTTTCCCCCTCACCCTCCCCCCCACCCGTACTAGCCACGGCCCACCTGCCCCCACCCCTGCCCGAAGCGGCGGTCCCCTGTCGCCCCCCGCCTGCAGCCGCATCCCCCCCCCTCGCCCCTGCCCGAAGAGGCAGTCCCCTGCCTGCAACCGCAGCCCCCCTCGCATCGCAGCCCAACCCCCCTACTGCGCACCCCCCCCCGGAGGCCGGCAATGAGGTGGTGCGGCAAACAAGGGGGAAGAATAGGGGAGGGTAGTTTCGTAATAAAAACTTGACTCGATCCCGACTCGAGTTAAATTATGAAATAAATATTAAAAAAAATAAAATAATTTCGTGATAAAAATATGACTTAGTCCCAAATCGTGTTAATATTACAAAATAATTTTTTAAAAAAATAAAATATTTTCATAATAAAATCTTAACTCGATCCCGTGCAGGGGATGTCGGTGATGGTAATTTCGTAATAAGAACTTAACTTGCTCCTGACTCAAGTCAATATTAAGAAATTAATTTTCAAAAATAAAATAAAATAATTTTGTAATAAAAACGTAACTCGCTCCCTACTTGAGTCAATATTATGAAATAAAATTTAAAAAAATAAAAATAATTTCGTAATAAAAACTTGACTTGCTCCTCACTCAATTCAATATTAAGAAATAAATTTTAAAAAAATTTAAAAATAAAATACCATAAGATAAAAACTTGACTCATTCTCTACTCGAATTAATATTACAAAATAAAATTAAAAATAAAATAAAATAATTTCAAAATAAAAACTTAACTCTCTCCCATCTCGAGTCAAATTTTTATCACAAAATAAATATTAAAAAATAACATAATTTTATAATAAAAATTTAACTCGATCCCCACTCTAGTCAATATTACGAAATAAATTTTTAAAAAATAAACTAATTTTGTAATATTGACTCGAGTCCTACAGGATCAAGTCAAGTTTTTATTATGAAATTATTTTATTTTTTAAAAATTTATTTCGTTATATGATTCTTTCTGAACTCGAGTTAAGTTTTTATTACAAAATTATTTTTTTAAAAAAATTTTATTTCGTAATATTGACTCAAATCAGGATAGAGTTAAGATTTTATTACGAAATTATTTTAGTTTTTTTAATTTATTTTGTAATAAAAACTTGACTCGAATAGGGATCAAATTAAGTTTTATTACATAATTATTTTATTTTTAAAAAATTTATTTCGTAATATTGACTCGCGTCAGGATTGAGTGAATTTTTTATTACGAAATTATTTTATTATTTTTAATTTATTTTGTAATAAAAACTTGACTCGGTTTCGTGCAGGACAAAGTCAAATTTTTATTACACAATTATTTTTTTATTTTTTAAATTTAATTCGTAATATTGACTCGAATCGTGCCCAAATCAAGTTTTTATTATGCAATTAATTTATTTTTTAAAATTTTATTTCGTAATAAAAACTTGACTCTAGTCGTGATCGAGTAAAATTTTTATTACACTAGTACCGTCCCCTATTTCTTCTGCCCCCCCCTCTGTTTTACTGCACCACCCCACCGCCGGCGACCTCGTCACCAGCCGCTCGGGGGGGAGGGGGCGCGACTGCCGCGGTAGGGTGGGTGAGGGGATCGCGAGGGTGGGGTGGTGGATGCGAGCGGAGGCGGGGGCGGGGGATAGGGGGTGGGAACGCGGGGGGCGGGGCCTGGTTGGGTCGGCGGCTGCAAGCGGGGCCGGGGGTGGGGGTGGGGGCGACTGTGACTGCGGGAGGGCGGGGGTGACCGGCAGGGAAGGTTGGGGGCAGGGGCGACCGCTGGGGAAGCTCGGGGCTAGGGCGGACGGCAGGACAACGGCGGGAGGGAGGGAGGGGTGGGGAAGGATTTTGATTGTGGGCCGTTGGATTTTCATCCAACGGCCCACAATCAAATGCGCTGCTGTGCGTTGCATTTTGATGCAGCGTACAGTAGAGCTCCTCTATATATATATATATATATATATATATAGGGAAAAAGGTGGTTGTGCTGCATCACAGCCACCTTGGCTGTCCCTCAAGGGTGTCCCAGCCGTTGGATCACAATCCAACGGCTGGAAATTAAATCCACCTCCCCCACACCCAATTACACCACCCCCCTCGACGGAGCCACGCCGGCCACCTCGTCCCCCTCCCGCCTCAAGCCACCTCTTCTCCCCCACCCCCGCCCCCGCTCGGCCCCCTGCCCCTCGTTTCTGCCCTACCGCCGCCTAGCCAGGTTTGCCACGCCAAATTTTGTGGCGGTGCCTTGGGTCCCTTGGGGAAGAGTCGGGAATGGAGGTGAAGAGGCTAGGGATTGTCGCCGGAGGTCTTTGCTGGGGTTGGTGGTCAGCAGCGACGCGTGCAAGGTGGGCGGCAACGGGTGGCCGGGAAGGAAAAGGGTAGGGAGAGGGGAAAGAAAGGGAGGCAGCGGCGAGTCAGCGACTGACTCGACGGTGGAGTAGCTAGCTGGAAACGGGCGGCCAGCAGCGAGGTCGAACAGGGGAGAACAGAGCGGTGGCGCGGAGAAGAAAATGTCAGGGGTAGTTTGGTAATAAAAACTTGACTCGCTCCCGACTCAAATCAATATTACGAAATAAATCCCAAAAAATATTAAAAAATTCAAAAATAAAATAAAATAATCGAATTATAATGAATTATTTTATTTTATGGTATTTTCCTTGTTTTTTCATATTTTTTGAGAGGGGTAGTTTTAAAATAAAAACTTGACTTGAGCCTGACTTGTGTCAATATTATGAAATAAATCTCAAAAAATATGAAAAAGTAGAGTAAAATACCATAGAATAAAATAATCTATTAGGACTAAATTATTTTATGTTATGTTATTTTATTGTATTTTTTTATATTTTGTAGGATTTATTTCGTAATATTAACTTGAATCGAGAGCGAGTAAAGTTTTTATTACGAAATTGCAATCGAGTCATTTTCCCCCAACTCGCCCTCCACTTAAGTTAATATTACAAAATAAATTTTTAAAAATAAAATAAAATAATTTCGTAATAAAAATTTGACTCGTTTCCGACACGAGTTAATATTACAAAATATATCCCAAAAATATAATAAAATATAATAAAATATCATAAAATAAAACAATCAAGTTAATGAATTATTTTATTTTATGGTATTTTAATCTATTTTTTTCATATTTTTTGAAATTTATTTCGTAATATTGATATGAGTTAGAAAGGAAATTGGTAGGGGTAGTTTTTTAATAAAAACTTAACTCGATCCCGACTAGTGTCAATATTATGAAACAAATCCTAAAAAATATAAAAAATACAAGAAAATACCATAAAATAAAATAATTGAATTTTAATGGATTATTTTATTTTATGGTATTTTACCCTATTTTTTCATATTTTTTGACCGAGGTAGTTTTGTAATAAAAACTTGATTCGATCCTGACTCGAGTTAATATTATGAAATAAATCCCAAAAATATATAAAAAATAGATTAAAATACCATAAGATAAAATAATCTATTAGAGCTCAATTATTTTATTTTATGATATTTTATTATATTTTTTACATTTTTTGAGATATATTTCGTAATATTGACTCGAGTTAGGAACGAGTCAAATTTTTATTACGAAATTACCCCTGCTCATTTCGTTCTCCCCTGTTTTGCTTTGCCGATACTCTATTTTACCCTCTATTTTATTTCATAGTATTAAAAACTTGATTCAAGAAATGAGCGAGTCAAGTTTTTATTACCGAATTATTTTATTTTTTTAAAATGATTTTGTAATTAAAACTTGACTCGATCCCGCGCGGGAGCGAGTCAAGTTTTTATTTTATGGTATTGTATTTTTAAAAAAAATTTAAAAATCAATTTTGTAGTATTGACTCGAGCGAGTCAAATTTTTATTTTATAGTATTTTATTTTTTAAAATTATTTTTAATATTTATTTCGTAATATTGACTTGGAAACGAGTCAAATTTTTATTACAAAATTGCCATCGCCCCTTCCACCTCGCCCTCCTCCCCTCACCCCTGTTTTTTCGTGCCACCGTCCGTCGGCGGTGCTGTTGGTGACGCCGGCGTGGGGTTGGGACGAAACGGGCGGAGAGGGGAGGGAAACCGGGCGTGGGCGCGGGGCGAAGCGAGGGCAGCAGGGCGGGGCGTGGAGCGTGGCGGGGGGTGAAAGCAGGGGAGGGGGGAAGGGTGGGGGCGGGGCGGGGGGCGCGGGGGAGGGGCGGGGCAGAGCAAGGGGCGTGGGTTGGGGCGGGGGAGGGGCAGGGGTGCGAGGCGGAGCGAGGGCCGCGGGGCGGGGCGAGGGGCACAGCGTGGGGGTGAAAGCAGGGGAGGGAGGGAAGGAGGGAGGGGGGCGGGGGGCACGGGGAGAGGGGCGTGGGGCGCGGCGCGGAGCGAGGGTCGCGGGGCAGGGCGAGGGGCGCGGCATGGGGGTGAAAACAGGGGAGGGAGGGAGGGAGGGGCTGTTATTTTACAGCCATTGGATGGCGATCCAACGGCTGGGATCAAACTGCAGGAATTCCCCCCTCACACACACAGACACATATATATATATATATATATATATATATATATATATATATATATATATATATATGAAACTGTTGCCTATGCGCTGCATTTTCATGCAGCGCATCAGCAGCGCAACAGGTCCGGGCGGTTGGATGAAAATCCAATGGCCCGTATTAGTTTTTTTTTTTTTAACCCTTTCCTTCTCTTCCTCCCTTGTTCACGCCGCCCCGCCCCCGGCCGGCTCCCCTCTCCCCCACCAATAGCTGCGGCGGCAGAGGTGGCGCTCCAACCGGTTTGCTTCCCACCCACGCGAGCCCTGCCCCTCACGCCGGTTTTTGCAGCACCCCTCCCCGGCCCCGCCCTACCCCCAACCCCGCCACTCCCCCAGCCAAACCCGCCCCCCGGCCCTACCCGCAGCCATCCCCCACCGCCCCCTCAAGGAGCCGCAGCGGTCCCCCCTCCCCGCGTTGCTCCTCCTGCTCACAGCCACCCGCACCCGGCCAACGCCACGTGTTTCCCAGCAGGCCCATCCAGCCCCGAGGCGGCATCAACAGCCTCCCTTCTTCTCCTTCTCCGTCTTTATATTAATTAATCAACTCTGTCTTTATATTAATTAATTAAAACGGTAGAGTTTTTGTTACTCTCTCGTGACGTTTCCCATCACAATTTTATTGGTCACTAATTGAATTTAAATTTTTTATTATTATTTACTATTAAAAATATTAAAATATAATTTTATCCAAATTATTTTTAAATTTTTTTATAAATTTAAATATATTTATAATAATACCTCTTAAATTAAAATTTATTATATAATACCCCAAATTCGGTTCATGTTCGAGACCTGAACCGGAATGTCACTAGTCCCGATTAGGTCGGCTAACCCAACCCAACCCTACAGATTTATTCTCGGCATATCAAGATAGAAAATGTTTATCTTTATTCATGGATGAATGTACAAAACCCTAACATACTACATGAATGACATGACAATTAGTTTACCACACAAAATAAGTACGATAAAGTCGATAATAATTTCGAAAATAGAACAAACAAAATTTATCAGTACAATTATGGTCCACCCTGTTAAATCAACATGTATAAATATATATAAATATATCAAGCATTAATATTCACACATAATTCTAATCTGTTGTATAATATATTCTAAATCTCGGGTCTTAACCTATCTGTGCATTATAATTACTTTTCATATCATATGAATTCAATTATCATACCTTATATCACATCATTCTTAACATAATAAAAACATAACTAAATATTAACACTCTATCCCTTGATATGTGTGTAAGAGACGTCATTGCTCTTCCATCTAAGTTGGCACATCCTACTCATAATCATCACACATGAAATGTCATTGCTCTTCCATCCAAGTTGGCTCATCCTACTCATAATCATTATCTACATACATAATAAAAATACGTCAGTAACGAGTATTACTGGTCTAAAACATAACTAATATTAAATTGACTATGAGAGCAAACTCTCATATGAAAGAAAACATCGTGAAATCTCTAAGGGCATCTACTGAATGAACTGATTTACTGCTACTGATACCTATCTCGATGTTTTCTCATTTCTCTTTCTAGTCCCTTGGGACTACTGTCATATCTTAAGCCCTTTTTCTCTTATTTCCATACCCACTCGCGTAGCATGGTTGTCAGTATTTCCGAACTCGACTGGCACATGCCACTTGCATAGCATAGTTGTCGGCAGCTTCGACTGGCACATATAGTTGTCGATATTCTTGACATCAACTAGCACATGCCACTTGCGTAGCATGGTTGTCGGTATTCCAGGCATTGACTAGCAATGCCACTTGAGTAGCATAGTTGTTTGTTTCAGCTTACGACTGGCACATGTCACTTGCGTAGCATGGTTTTCGATGGCTTTGACTGACACATATAGTTATCGATATTTTCGGCATCGACTAGCAAATGCCACTTGCGTAGCATGGTTGTCGGCAGCTTCGACTAGCATATGCCACTAGCATAACATGGTTGTTAGCATTTCTAGCTTCGACTGGCACATGCCACTAGCATAGCATGATTGTCGGCGGCTTCGACTAACACATGCTCGCTCGTGTAATACGGTTATCGAAAATCACGAAAACTACACACACGCGCGTGCGCGTGCGCGCGCGCGCGCACACACACACACACACACACACACACACACATATATATATATATATATATATATATATATATAATAGGTCTTGGTAAGGATTTATATAATAGGCCCGAATGCATCTTGTGGTGGATCTTGTTTTCGAAAACATACACGAGGGATCTCATCCTTGAGGGTTCTTAATCTGGAAAACTATTCGACTAAATAGCCCGAGCTAAGTGGGATCCGATAAAACACCACTCAACTCGTCCTACAATCTATAAAAATTAAATCACGATAGAATAAAATAATAAATTAAGGGTGAGTCCTAAACGAACCTGGTAGAAGCTCCGGGCATGCCTTAGTGCCTAAACAGTGAGCTCCTACTCTGCACCTAATCGTCAGTCATGTGGTGACACCCAGGAGGTTGTAACCGGCTTAAGTGAGGATCGTGAGGAAAAAGAGAAAGAAAAAAGAAGAAGGAAGTTGGGTGAGAAGGATGGTGGTGGCTAAATAATAACTGTGTCAGAAGTATAGAATATATACATGTCAGAGAAAAAAATGATTGGCCAGTGAGAAAAGCGAATGGTCAGTGATAAAAATAAATGATTGTCTCGTAATTAAAACCTAACTCGACTGAAAAATAATATTTGAACCAACTGGTTCAGAATATAAAACCATGATTCGAATCATGGGTTTTGCATGTTACTTAATAATATAGACTTAATTTAGATTTTATAGATTATTTATTTATATATTTATTATTTATTTATTATAAATAAAATTAGTTATAGTTTTATTTGAATAAAAACCTTTAAAAAATAAATTCCATATAATTATAAAAAAATTGAATTATTAAAATTAAAATTAGTTTTAACATTATATATAACAATATATGTGTGTTAAAATTAAACAAATATTCGTTATTTTTATTTTAAAATAATATAATAATATTTTTTAAATTTTATTTTATATATTCTTAATATATATTATTAATTAATTAATTTCAAATGTACTGAGTGTATCCTACGGGTATTTGGCTAATTAAACATTATGTTTAAAATTTATTAATGGTATGTACTAGCAATTTACAAAATTAAATTATACAAACTAGTAATTTTATGATTAATTATTCAAAATAAAATATCAAATATTTATTTAATTAAAATATTATAATAATATGCACCAAATAATTAGACATTTTAAAAAAACATATTATAGTATATTAGTACCGATGTCGTGAGAATTGGTGTGAATGACTCCATAAGAATATGAGTAAAAAAACTATTTAGATTAAATGGGTAGAATTGGTCTTTGAATCACTTGATTCAAACCAAGTTTAACCGACCTATAAATGATTCACGAATCACCATTCTTACCAAAATTTCTATATTTTAATATTTGATAATGTATAGATAAAAATATAATGCATATAAAATATAAGAAAACTCAATTTACAAAATTTTAAACTTGTTAAACTTGCTTAAGAAAACTTTACCCCGTAGTATAATATAATTGACAAAAAGATTCATATTTTGTTCTATTTTTATTGCCCTCCAATAAACTAGTTTCTTACAAATATATACACAATTTTATTAACTTTGCCGATTTAAAAAAACCTTGAATTGTAATAAAGCAGTTTGAGTCAATCAGATTCAAAGTTTTTAAGAAATCTAGCTCAATTACATATTCCAATTTTTACCACAATAATTGATACTCAAAATCAAATTATAGCTTAAAAAATAAGTTTTTTTGGCTTTGCGATTGTATAGATAACTAGAATTGACTTGTGTCATTGTGTGTGTTTTAATTTATAACAGTGGGTTTTTTATAAATTATGTTTGGGATCAACCTCGTAAATATTGTGCCAAAGGTAACGCAGGTACTTTAAATTTGACTAAATCAATATTACATGACCGAGACAAGCACAGTAATAATCCCTTGTAAGTGCAAGCAATTGAGCGTGCAAGCAGTTGGAGATGGCACTGGACCCAGTAAACATCATCGCAGCTGCTCCCCACTCTTGTTTGCCTAGAATTACAAGAGTACAACAACATGCACTAGCAAAAGAAAATCCACTCATCAAAAACTCATTCACCGAGCCACTCAATCTCTGGCTATTAGCGCTACCAGCAAATTTGCCCAATGCCTCGCCACGATTATATTCAAATGCAAATTTGCTCAACTATAACACAACAATGAAGAGGTAGAATAGATGATAAAGAATCAAGTAAATGCAATATTAACTGATCTTCAAATGACAGACAGTGCATTGAAATATCAAAGCTTAATTCGCATAGAACTCCATAGAAGAGCAAAATTCACAAGTGTAGAAAGCATGCAGCTTTCAAATCCAATTAAGAAGTAAATCCATCTGAAAAAATCGCAGGATGAAATCCTGCTTGTCTAAAATTATTCAAGCCACAAAAATCTGTTTGCTTAACCACCTAATAGAAAATGACACAAAAGGTAAAACCTTAGCCACCACCAGATCCGTACTTCTTCCCAAACACAATCATCTGGAGCTTGTCATAGCCCGCAAGCACACCAGCACCAGCAACAGCACGAAGGATGTTTGCACCAGCACCTTTAAAAAGAGATTTGGCACCCTCATTTTTCAGAATCTGAGAAAATGCATCAATAGAGCTCTTATACTTGACAGCTTCTCCTGATGTCATCATCATCCTCCGACGTACAGTGTCAATAGGATAAGATGCAAGTCCAGCACCATTTGTAATCAACCAACCCAAAGCAAAGCTAGCAAAGAAACTATCCTGAAATGTACAAAAACAACATAAAGCATTAGAAGGTGGAGTTTGATATGCCTAACAAAATGTTACCATTTCAACGGTTAACATGCATTCAAAATTTAAAACTAACACCAAGCCTTCAAATTAAAAAATGAACTAACGCCTACTAACCTGCAATTTTCCAGTGAGAAGAACCGGCTTAAGGGAGTCGTACATTCCAAAGTACAAGCCACGGTAAACAATGATTCCGACACATGATATGTTGAACCCACGATAGAGGCCAGCAATACCATCAGATTTAAGAGTTTTTCTGTAGACATCAATCAAACCATTAAACTGTCGCTCACCACCCTTCTTTGCAGCTTTCGCATCATTTGCCAGACGGGTACGAGCATAATCCAAGGAGTATACAAAAAGAAGGGAAGATGCACCAGCAGCACCACCAGATGCCAAGTTTCCAGCAAACCATTTCCAGTACCCATCTTTATCCTTCTTAAAGTTGAACAACCTCTTAAAGTAATCTTTAAATGCAAAGTTCAAAGCCTGCAGTATAGACAAAGCTATCAAATCAGAAACGGAGTGCCAAGTCATCCTAACAACCTCGTTTTTAGTTAATATCTGCATAACTTGTTGAAAACAAACAATATAAGGTGTAAACACCAAAAAAAGAAATCGAAAAAAGAAATCAAATAATGTTCTCACACAATAGGAAATGATATAACCCATTACGAAACTATGAGGACATTCATAACAGCATTTGAAAATCTCAAAACATATATTGTTCAATAACCATAAAAGTAAATGCTAACCTGTGTGGGGAAGTAACGGATAACATTGGCAGTGTTCCCCCTCCAAAGAGAAGTAAATCCTTCATCATTAACAGTTCTTTTAAAACAGTCCCCAATGCCTTTGTAAGGTTCAGAAAGCCTGCCAGCTTTAATCATTTCATCCTGATTCTGAATCAAAAGTTTCACACGCTCAATAGGAGCAGCGGCAGTTTTAGAAACAGCTGCAGAGACTCCGCCCATCATAAAGTCGATTGCAAAATTAGCAAACCCCTTCTCAGATGGTGCTGGAACACAGATAGATGAAACCTGGGAAGCCACAGGCACAGTGTGATTGCCTTGCCAAGAAAGCATCTGAAACCCTCCGTTGCTGTATTTCCCATATGTGTGGTGCCTCTGGTCTAGATAAGGGTTGTAAAAACCAGCATTCTGATGCAAATCTTGGGCAAAGCCAGAGCCCAAATTGAGATGACCAGCTACCCTCTGGAAGAGAACAGGATGGTGAGGCCGCTCAGCCATGTCTGGCATTCTGTTAGAGAACACAAACCCCAGTAAAAACACATGATTCGGAACATACACTTCAGCACACAAAGATATAAGCCATTTGATAGCTACCACCAGTTTGCAAATAGTCAAAAAGTAAGGAAACACAAACACAGTCCACATCGAATATATAAACTAGTAAGTAAATATAAACTTCCAACTTATTTTATCACCTCAATATGTATCCGAGGTGACAAACAACAATACTGTCAAAGCATTCACATAAAAAAACTATTCTAAAAAAATGTTGGGTCTTAACATGGTCGCTTGTCCTTGAAAAAGAGACAGCCAATGTACCGTATAAGAACTAAAAGTAACATGTTTATTACGCATTCAAGTTTGGGTGATAATGAAGTTAAACATATTAATGGGGCGATTAGTGGTTTGTTATCAGATCCTCCTCAAACGTGTGAGCTTAATTCATCAATGAGATAAAACTCAAATAACAAATTGATATCAACCTTAACCAAAAATAAATGCACATAATGCAAACACTTTTAAAAAAGAAAATAGCCAGCATTCTAATTCTTCTATCCATCATCGTTAAGTTGTTCACAAGATTCAAAAGCGCATAATAACCATAGGAAACATCCATACAATTTCCCTACGAAATTTAACAAAATCCCACAGTATAAGACACTAGTCAAATAACAAACAAATAATGAAAAGTGCATTAAAAAGGTCAAACAACGCAGGATCCAATATATACAATAGACAAATAAATGACAAGGCGAGGACGACCTAATAATAATAATAATAAATAAATAAATAAATAAATAAACAAATAAACAATGTATATGTCAGGATGTGATGGTTTGATCTTCCTCAAATCAAATGGACCTGAAATGGATGGAATGCAGATGTATTGTATAAGTGGGAGATAACAAAAGGCCAAAAAAGAAAGAGGGAAAAAAAGGCATAAGCCACGAACAACTAACTAATTTCAACCCATCCGAATCAACCGCTCAAATTTGATCGAATCACGTCACGAAGAAGGGATTCGACCCGCCCCTTGACCCGAATTCGCATAGAAAAAAGAAAAGATGTTCGGTCCCTTCCCAGATTGACTTTACTGTAAAAAAAAAACTGCGATCTCAAATCGCAGGAGATCGGAGACAGACAGCAAGTTAAACAAACAAAGAGAAGAAGATCTACCAACATTTGAACATTTGAGAGATGGGCATACAAGGAAGCGAAGAGGAGAAGAGAAGTGACGAACCAGAAGAAAATGAGGAGACGAGACGGACTGACGGAGGTGGGTCGAAAATGGGCGGCTCCGCCTCCAAGCCCAACCCCCAAGCACAGATTAGATTAGATTGTATTATATATGTATTTATACGGCGATTGCCATTGGGTTTCTACTTCCCAACACAAACACAAGAAAAAGGGGCAAATATATGAGATAATATGGTGTAGCTTACTTATGCCTTAGAACCGGTCGAGTTAAGGTTTTATATTTAGAACCGGTCGGGTCGACCGTTATTTTTTCGAATTGAGTCAGTTTCAGGACACGTGTACCGAGCCGATGCCAGTCGCGTGTATGAGCTATGAGGGTCATGCGTACCCAAGTATATAATGATAACGTCATGAACACAGCAGAACAGAATGCGTTATCAGATATATGAGAGTATGCCAGTCATTTTTTTTATTATTTTTATATATAGTGGATCGTAGAATTAGTATTAGGCCGTTTACCGCGTTAGGACGCGTTCGGGCAGTTTGGGTGGGTTGTTAGTCATAGAGCATATCATTATGATTTTTTTGGTGTTGTTTGATTTTACGGGATTTTTCCCGATTTTTATGAATTTTTTTAGGATTTAATACGACCTAGTTAATATACTTGACTCGAGCCGGAGACGAGTCAAGTCTTAATTACACGTTTGCCACCCAACCATCTCTTCTCCACCCTCAACCTTTCCTCCCCCACGCCCAAACCCTAGCCGTCGCGCCGCCCCTGTTCGCGCGCCACCGCCGCCACGGCCGACGCCGCCTGGCCGTCAATCGACGCCGCCCAGCCCGGCCACGGCGTTGCCCTGTCGCCCCAACCAGGCCCGACCACGAGCTGGCCGCCGCGACGCGAGGAACCACTGCGGTGACGCAGCGCTTGCGTCGCCGATCGCGCCGCCGCCGACCGTCGCCACCACGATCAGGTGGTCGGCTCGACATCCTCGACCCCTCAGCTGCCTTTCCCGACCGGAGCAGAGGCCATCGCCGGCCTAGCCGGCCGGATCTAGCGATCCATCGCCGCCAGCCCTATTTTAGCCATTTTCCGGCGAGCCACCACCTCCGTTGGCCTCATCGACCTAGTAGATGAGTCGAGCTTGCCGAGCCGGTTCCGATGGTACCCAACACGACCCCTTTCCGACCAGTAGACACCGCCAGCGATTGTCACCGGAAAACTACCAGAAGCCGCCGGAAAACCGCCAGCACTGCCGGAAAACCGCCAGAAAACCACCGGAAAACCAGAATTTCCAGAATTCACTAGAATTCACCGGATCTTCCGCGGGGCTCACCCAGTCGAGCCCGATCGAACATCGGACGCCGAGGAGCGCCGAATTCGAGCTCCGAGACACGCAACGGAACCCTAGCCGTTGCCGATTGCGGACGACATGAGGTATAATTACCTTCGATTGATTTCTTTAAAATTGATTATGATTGTTAGTATAACATGCTAGAATTGAATAATTGTCATGATAAACGTATGAGTATGAGTGTAGTGATGATTGCATGATGCAATTAATTGAGAATGAATAGGGAGTGATCTAATGAGGTATATCAAGTTGAGCATGATAATCGTGTATGATATGATTAATGACTAATTAGGGATGAAATGATAAGTTACATGATGAGATTAAGTGTGAATGAAGGTTCAGTGATCTAATGAGGTAGGAGTCTCAGCATGATAAGTGATCAGGACGTAACTTTGAAAAACACAATAAAATTGGTATGACTAGGATGAGTTAGAATTATTTAAATTTATGATTATTTAACTATTGCTGGATGTTGATGATTGAATTGTGATTGATGTTCATTGTGTTTGATGCATCATTTAGTTAGTGGGCGTTAGTATTTAGTTTTGATGTGTAGGTACGAAGTAGGAGCTCGCCGCCTAGGCGCGATGACACGTTGGAGCTTCTACCAGGTCCGTTTAGGACTCGTCTGTTTTAATCTTTTCTATTGTATGTTTGATTTATTGTCTGCAGGACGGGTTAAGTGGCGTTTTATCGGATCCCACTTAACTCGGGCCATTTAATCGAACATTTTCCGGATTAATAACCCCTCGAGGATGAGATCCTCGAGGTTGATTTCGAAAACAAGATCCACCAAAAGTTGCCTTCGGGCCTATTATGTAACTCCCTACCCAAGCCTATATATATATATAGTTTTCGTGTTTCTGTGAGACGAGAGATGGAGAAATCGACTGCACGTACCATGCAGAGGATGTCGTGACAGTCAAAGCGGGCTCTGGATTAGTGCCAGCGGACTGTTCCATTCCCGAGGGATCCTGATAACTCTGCGTTTGAGTTCCTCACACCCGGAGAACGTGGAGGTTTACGGGTACTGTTTAGTACAGCGCATGTCCGGACTTGTGGTTCAAAGGGTACTAAAGGCGACTGCCTGAGAGTACTCGGCCTTCGTGCTCAAGGCCAGGAGAAATATGGAGGTAAGGAGAGGGCTTAGGATAAAGTTTCACGAGAAGTACTGAAAAAGAAGTGCCGAGAGCGGCATAGTACCAGCAGCAGTAAGTTCGGGATGCTACCGGGTCTGCAGCCCAGTGGCTCCTCAGTAGTGCCCTTCAGAGTGTTCACGTGGAGTATATGCTGTTTTCTTTCATACGAGAGTTTGCTCTCATAGCCAGTTTGTTATAGTTATTTTATTTTCCGGACCAGTAACACTTGTTACTGACGTGTTTTTATACTATAAGTAGGTAATAATCACGAGTTGGAGGAGCTAGCTTGGACGGAGGAGCAATGAGGTCTTGTACACACACATGTTAAATTTCTGAATGTTTAATATTGTATATTATGTTATTATATTATGAATGACATGATTAAATGTTTGAGCATGATGATATGATGTGAATGAAATGCTAAGACACGATAGCAGAAAGTAAAATATAATTAGAGTTGAGCAGCGGAAGCGTAGTGGGTTGAGACCCAAGCTTCAGAGTGAATTCATAATATGTTAGATTTTGTGTGAATGAAATCATGGATGCATGTGTGTGTGTGTGTATATATATATATATATATTATTTTCATAGGGTGGGCCCATAATTGCACTTTTAGGGGAGACCCTGATGGTTTTATTTCAGGATTTTTACCGTAATTGTGTTGGTGTGAAATTTAGGTTGCATGTCATCCATGTAGTATCATGTTAGGGTTTTATGAATTTATCCATGTATGACAAGTCGTATCTACATCTTAAGACGCCGAGATTGGATCCGTATGAGTTAGGTTCGGGTTAGCCGACCTAACCGGGGCTGGTAACATGCCGGTTCGGTTCACGAGTGTGAACCAGATTTGGGGTGTTACAGTCCACGTATAAACTAACCAAGAAATGTTATTGGTGACCGAATCGTTAGCTAATTTGCTTGATTCGGTTAAGCCGACTTGGACTTACCTTTGACGTCTTAAGATGGTAATATAACATACAAAGTATGAATGGGATACATGAGTTTTAATGTTGTCCTACATGCATCATATGATATGCAATCAAGTATAAAACAAACTAAACAAACGAAGAAAAGTTTTAAAAAATAGTAATGTTTGAAATAAAACAAACAGAGTCTCTTCTAAAGTGCAATAGGGGTCATTATGTCAATAACAAATAGTATATATTTATATTAATAAGCATAAAAAATACATTCCGAACACTAACATTTTCTTCACATTCCAATTATCATTACTTTTCTTATCATATAACCCGAGTTTGAATTACATAGTTCACCCTGTTCATTTTCATTCACAATTTCATTCACATGCAAAATATTTATATTAATTTATAGAATAGCATTCAAATTTCATCATCCACACAGTTTAACACACATCATCATCACCAATTACACTCGACAGGTATGTGTGTACGCGATTTTAGTATTGTTCCTCCGCAGTCCCAACACTGCTCATTCCTCACAATTCTTGCCTACATATATAATAAAAAAACTTTAGTAACGAGCGTTACTAGTCCAGAAATAACTAATAACAAATTGACATAGGAGAGCTGACTCTCATGTTGAATAAAAACATTATTACTCTTCGTTATAGAATTCTCATAAGGGCAATAATTTGGAGTTGTCGACCTCGCGCGACAGTATCCCTTTTCTATCTCATCCTCATTCATTGGCCACTTTAAACTATCCCTTACACGAGAAAATCATTTTCTTCTCTTTTAACCTTCTATATCTTCTATGTCACTCCTGGTCCTGAGTAGAGAGGTTGAGTACTCTCATATATATGCCTTCAATACCCTTTGAATCTACAAGTCTAGACATATATTGTATAACAATACCCATAAACCTCCATACTTCTCCAAGTTTGAAGAAGTCAAACGTGGAATTATCAAGATCCGTTGAGAATGGAACAGACACTCACCAATTCTAGAACTTACTTAGTTTACCCAATTAGTTTGTTAACATTCATTTTAATACAATTCAATCAAGCAAATTCATATTTTGAATACAATAAAATAGTTAACATGTTAATCCATCAATCTTTGCATGTTGTGCTAATAATTATCACCTTTAAGAAATTAAATCAAAGTTAATTATATCTTGGGTCGTTGACAATCGGTGATGGTTAGGGTTTTGTCGTGAGGCTCGAGATTCATATTTGACACCTAGGGCGTTCGAAGTTTGATTAAGTTCAACTCGATTAATTTGGTAGAAGCTTTGACGAATTTTAGTGAATCTAGTTTTTTGGTGGTTTTTGGCAGTTTTTTAATAGTTTCTTGCGGCTTTTTATCGGTCTTCTAGTAACTTTTTTGACAACTTTTCCGACTAAGCAATCAGGGCTATAGGTCGGCATTGACTCGGCGAGCTCAACCCAATAGTGGTAGCGGTGAGGACAGCAAAGGTAGCCATGACCTTCGTCAGCGGTGACAAGTTAGATGGGGTCGGTCGGTCATACAATTGGCCCTTGGCCGGCATCAGCGGCGGCGCTGGGTATAGGGGAAATGTCGTCTAGGGTGAGGGGAGGGATGTCGACGCCAGGGCGGCATGAAACGACGCAGACGACAGGGAATGGGCGTCGTGGAGCATGGGGTGATAGCATGGCGATTTGATGATGTGGAGACAAGGTGGCAGCCTGGATGGCTAAGGGCAGCATGACGATACTTCGACAGGGCTCGGCGGCATCAATTGGCAATAGTGTGTGGCCAAAGGTGTCATCGGTGACGTGAATCAGGGCAGCATTGACGACGATTAGGGTTTAGGAAGAGAAGAAAGGTCAGGGTGAGGTTTGGTGGCAATACCGTGAATAAAAGTTAACCGTCACCAATTTGAGTAAAAAATAATAACTAACTAGTAATAAATCCTAAAAAAATAAAAAAACTGGGAAAAATCTCATAAAATATAATACACACCATAATATCACAATGGCATGTTCTATAACTAATAACCCACCCAAACTACCTTATAATATGTCATAATACGTTATTCGACCTAAAAATAATTTTACAATCAAATATATATATATAATACTGTATTCTATTATATACTCTGATAATTCATTTCTTATCATTTTTCTAATATTATTATCATATACTCAACTATACTTGACCTTCATCACTCATAACCCACGTCTAACCGCATCTCAACAATTGGTTCAAAAAATAGACTTGACCCAAACTAACGATTAAATTGATTGGTTCACTAATGTAAAAGTGTGACTCGAATCACGGGTTTTACAATTAATATTGAAGAAAACTAGGTAAGATGCAGTGCTATTAGCGATTTATAAAATAGGTAAATTTTAATTTTATAAATAAAATATAATATCTTAAACATAGATAAATCCTATTTAAATAAGAAAATATATTATAATAATTAGATTTATTATTTTTTATTTTACAATATTTTGATTAGTTAAATATTTTATCAATATTGGTTTTTTTTATTAATAAGAGTAGATAATGTAAAAAAATATTAAAGAAAATAAAGGAAAAAATATGGCTAGTTTATTTATTTATTTTAAAGCATCGGTATTTAATTTAAATGGAGGACAAGTCCCACACGGGAGGGAAGGAACTCCAACCACATGATAGATCCAGCGAGGCACCGCTTCGTCATTTTCAATGTCTTAGAATCTCTTCCGCTCTTCCCCTTTCTTTCCCTGAGGTTCCAACCACATACAGCGTTGTTTATATAACCATGTATATATGTACATATGGTCGCCACCATTTCCCATATGCATATGTGCATTCATTCATTCATGGCTTCCATGGCCTCCAACCTGAACAACCACTTGATTCATCCGTCTCCCTCCACCACCCGTCCTCCTACTACCTCCCAGCATCCACGTCCTTTCCTCCTCCCCACTCGACGTCGCCGGCACACGAGTAGCTACTGGACGGCGACGGCGACGACGTCCTTGCGCCTCCCCTGCCCACTTCGAGTTATAGTACCTCCCGCCACTAATTCCCAATTCAGACGACTACATCATCTGCCCAGCTCCTATAAAAAAAATATGCTCTCCACATGCTCTTGTTTTTATTACAACAGGGCTAGTACTAAGGATGATGATAGCGATGATGATCGTTGTTGCAATAGGCTGCATCATGATATGAAATATTTCAATGCTATTGTAGCTGCTGCCGGGAAAGCCGCGTTCGGCATCCTGGCTGCCGCCTCCGCCTTCTTTTCCTCCACTCCCATTCCCCTGCTCTTGCCGATTCTCTCACCGTCGCCTTCCCTGCTTCCCGCGCTCGCGAGGTACTCACTCACTCGAAATCGAGCACCACCACCCCGGCCCCTATATCATTTGCTAGCTTCTTCCAATTTCTTCTTCTTCTTCTTCAATTTTACCATCTCATCTAAGCCCGTTTCTCTACATACATCATTCTTTGTTTTTGTTAATTGACTGTTTTATGAAGCTGTCAAAAGTCAAAGTCAACTCCTTGCCGTAATGAATTATTATTCAAGGGGGTAGTACTACTTGAACTTTGGTGAGTGTCCAATGTACATGATGATCATGCTGCTGCTGCAGGTTAATACTGCTCAGAGAACACTCGTTGAAGCTTGGGGTTTAATTCGTGAAACTTTTGTAGATCCCACATTTAATCATCAAGGTATGAATGATCAGTAATTAGCTTATATATACAAGTTTTTTAATTTCTTTTTTGCATACAAGTTCGTTATTAATAATTGTGAGGAAAACAAACAAATGGTCCAACAGACTGGGACTCGAAGCTGCAGCAGACGATGGTGGAAATATTCCCTCTGCGGTCGGCTGATGCAGCATATGGCAAAATCAGTAGAATGCTTGCCACTCTTGGCGATCCTTTTACGCGAATTGTTAGCCCCAAGGTTTGTTGTTCATTTTGCCCATGGACCAATACTATCCTAGCCCGGCTGGCTTTGGGATGTCTTGGTGAATGACATGAACTTCGATCCAAGGATATGGATTTTGCATGTCACTGCTAATTAATGCCATATATTAGAGTCTTACAAATATAACTAAAAAAATTATGTCTCCTTCAACCTCAAGTACTGCTCTTATGTGCAATCACCGATATATTTGAAGCTTTTAATTACTTTCGAAACTTAAATGATCAATCTCTCACAACAGGAGTACCAGAATTTCAGGATTGGAAGCGATGGAAATTTGCAGGGAGTTGGCTTGTATATAAGTGTGGAACCCAGCTCTGGGCACCTGGTCAGTGGAACGTCGTTCTAGCTGCTAGCTTTTACATGCACTTCAAAGTGTTTTCTGTTTATATATGAAGATGTATTTCCAGTTGAATCAGAAGGTCAGCTTTTAAGATTTTAAAACCATTGGTGACAAAAGAGACGAGCAAGGTCTTAACTATAAGAGATTCTTTGAAAAATTCTAGGCGTAACCCATATAAAATCGTCCATCGTCAGTGAACTCTTTGCTCAGGAATCAGTAAAAAAAGCAATTGGACTTGCAAAACATCATCAGAAAACTGATAAACAAGTATTGTCACAACGCTTTAAATTGCATACGGAGCTTACATCGCACACTAATTTTGAATGTGTGATACATTTTTTGTTTTCCCATTGCGTTTTTTTCATGGAATTATCTTGGAGGAGTTTGTGTTCTTATCCTGGGTATGCAAGCAGGTTGTTTTGTCTTGTATAGATGGGAGCCCAGCAGCACGAGCTGGAATACACGAAGGAGACGAGCTTGTTGAAATTGATGGTAAGTTGGAAAAAATGTTAAAGACTTATAAATTTCTTGGCTATCAATGACAGAAACCATAACAAATTATCCCGTAATGTTATCTTGAATTAAATATCTGTGGATGAGAGTTTGAAAAGTGTATATCCTCTCCTCAAGCTCATAAAGATCATTTTCTCCGGAGTCTCTCTTTTTGGCCTAGTAGATGCCTTTTACTCTGCTGCAGGCTTTTCATCCCAAACTAATATTTGGTGAGGTCATACGCGACATTTTTTTGGTATGATGTTGATCTTTTCTTGGAACGTTTGAGGCGAAGGTGCCGTAGATATGATTTATTTACTACACTCATTTGATTCTAGCATACACCACATATATGATTTACTTGACTTGCAGTCGTAGTGATTATGATGTTCAATGGCATGTATAAATTTAAGAAAATTTTGCTTTGTATTTGTTCGATATTGCGTATTTAGGAGTGAAGCTTGAAGGCGTTGACGGTGAGGCAGCTGCACAAAAGCTACGAGGTCGAGTTGGCACAACTGTTACTGTAAAACTCCACAGTGTACTGAGCTTGCTAATTCACTGGTGTTGCACTTCTATGAATTCATATAGTAATTAATTAACCTTGTTGGATGTATTGAGGGACCAGATTATGATAATTCTTTCCTTTTAGCTATTTATCTTCAAGGGTAACTTACTAAATAATTGTTCAGATAGTAACTCCTAATATTTGATAGTTTGAAATGTATAAATTGGTTTCATTGGATGATCTGTTAATTTACGTTTCTACCCGTTACAGGGATCTGTTAGTGAAAGCAGCTTTGCTGTTAGAGAGGTAGCTGAAATGTGGTTAAAATTAGTACATGTTTAAACCCTTTGGCAATTCAAAAGTGATACCAAATACCTTTGTTTCTGAATAAAGGTAAGGCTTCCTCGAGAAGTTGTAAGGATCTCCCCTTATCCTGTTCTGTTATATCCCATTTCACCGCCGATGGCCATGAGGTGAAAACAGGTTATGTTAGGTTGGCAGCCTTCTCTCAGGTTTTTATTCTTGGCCCCATATATTTCTTGAAACTTTTACGAGTTTGGTGAAGATAAGATTGCTGAGACTAGAACTAGTTGTAATTAATGAATTGTTCCTGTTTTCGTCCACAATCAGACTGCAGCTGCTGAGATGGGGAATGCCATCCAAGATATGGAGAATGAAGGGGTTCAATCATATATTTTGGATTTGCGTAATAACCCGGTCAGTTGGTTGCCTAAACTCTGCTTCTTTACACGTACCTTCAACGCTTGCATTCTACGAAGTTCTTGTTAACATCATATATATTAATATGCGTTATGCAGGGTGGGTTGGTCAAAGCTGGATTAGATGTTGCTCAAATTTGGTTAGATGGCAATGAAACTCTTGTCAACACGATAGATAGAGATGGAAACATGGTACCAATTAATTTGATTGATGGGCATGCTCTAACGCAAGATCCACTCGTTGTTCTGGTGAGTCGGTTTGACCTCGTTGCTCAAACAGCCACGTGTTCATTGAGTCGATACTTGCAAATTTAACTTCGTTGAATTTTATTGTTGGTTGATTCTAACCCAGGTAAATGAAGGCAGTGCCAGTGCCAGTGAGATATTAGCAGGTGCTTTACATGACAATGGCCGTGCCACCCTTGTTGGCCACAAAACTTTTGGGAAAGGAAAAATTCAGGTACATTGCATGCACGGTTTCCCTTCGATCCCTGGTGTTAATAGAGTTTTTGTGATTAGAGATAGCATACCTTCTAATGAGTTGTTATTGGAACCCCCTTCACTTCTTGTCCAGAGTGTCACCGAGCTACACGATGGATCAGCCCTGTTCATAACGGTGGCAAAATACTTGTCCCCTGCTTTACACGACATTGATCAAGTTGGAATTATGCCTGATGTACAATGCACTCCCAATATGTTGACATCGTCCAAAAATTCGGAATCAGATATTTTGTCGGAGAGGAAGAATTCACCCTCCACTCTGGAAGCAGATTCTTGTATATTGGTGGCGGAGCATGAACTGGAGATACAGCAGTCCAAGGGATCTGCTTCTTGAACGGCACACTGTCCGCCGTAAGCATGCGTACATACTCTGATCAGCACTCCTCCAACTTCAAAATTATCATACCTCAACATACATATGTCTCTAGCTACGTATAAACATTTAAACAAACAATCCCATTTGTAAATTTTATGTTACAAATGCGCGTCTGTGCTTATAGATAGATTTTCGAACTCCCAACAGACGCTTGCAGATGTAAAATGGTGGTAGAAAATATGTATGTGTATGTATGTACTATATATATATATATATATATATATATATATATATCAAGGACTTTTATAATTAAGGGTGATCTCTTTTGTTGCCGCCAAAATTGATGGCGGCCGACATGAGACTCTTAGTTAACCAGATAGCCGTCTCTCTGGAGGAGACGGTCTCATTACCAAATGGTCTGAGCACACCCGCCAACTCTTCCAACCTCTCCTGCTGCAGCAAGCGTGCACATATCTCTAGCAGAGACTCGAGGGCACTGGCTCTCTGCTGAAATGCGCTCAAATTATCCCATCGATGATCCCCTTGCAACGTCTCCAGCTCTTGTTCTCCTCCATGCACTGCTGTTATGGTGCTCAACGATAAGCTCATTTCCTGATCACCCATGTTACTTGTACTCTCATCATCGGTCACAGTACTCGTACCTTTTCTCCTGTTTCTTACTTCGCCTACTACTTGCAATGTCTGATCTTTCACTTCAACCAAATGATCTGTATTACCAGCTGCTATGACCTGATGATCTTTCCTTTCAACAACATGTGCAACCTGCTTCTGCTGCTCATAATTTTGTGTTCCCTCCCACTGCTCATTAATTTGACTCCAATAATTTCCCATGAATGTTGGGCATTTTCTTTGGCCGCGTGGTGCTCGGAACTTGTTGGAGGGTCAATTGGGACTCGTTTCGTATCAGCGTCATCTGATGAAGTTCCAATATGATTAGTAGTATTCCATGGCAATTCTTCCATGTCCGCTGTCCCTGCCCCTGCAGAAGCAGTCTGCCTTAATTCTACCACTTCCTTCAAATCACTGGATGGATTCGAAGATCGAGATCTTGATCTTGTTATGATCCGCTTATCTGGGGCTGGGCTAGTGTAATTGGCTGTTTTAACTGGAAGGAAGACCGGAGAAGGATTACAGCATTCTGCCACATATGGCTGCAAGAGGGGGCTCCTCAACAACTCTGCAGCCTGAAATGAAGTGCAGTAACATCATTTTGTTAAGCAAACGAAAATGCGAAAGAAATCATCAACATATGTCTTGCTATACATAAACTCACGGTTGGCCGATGCTCTGGGTTTTTCCTCAACATGCTCTTAATGAGTCGTTTCCTATCGTAAGCACAATTACTTAAAACATTAATACTTGTAACGATGCGAGGAAGTAACGAAAAGCGAGAATTTGTTACACCAAGATTGGCCTGCATACAATGACGACGAATAGAGTGTTGGCAGAGGAGAAATTGTGGATCTGTTGATTTTACTGACCAATCCAGCCATGTCCTGTACGTTGTAAAACCGAATTAACTGCATCATCATCTTAACCAGAACGAACATAAATTTAACGAACCAGCTTGTTAGCTACTCACATTGGCTTTGAATGCTGGTTTATGAGCAGCAATTTCAAACATACAGCAACCTCGAATTTACAAACAAAAATTAGAACAAGAGTACTGCGTCAATATATATACATATATATAGATACATGGCCAAGCCTAGAGTCTTCATGGACTAATGTAAGAGTTGATCAAGCGGTGTCTTACCCAGAGACCAAATATCAGATTTATACCCATAAGGAATGTCTGCGAGTAGTTCAGGACACATGTAGTTGGGGGTGCCTACTATCTGTATCAAAGTAGAATTAGTAGCTATCCTTGACAAATTAGGGTTGAAGTCCTGTATATATCATACCGAATTCGCAAGGTCATCTGCGTTGAGCAGTTTTGCGAGCCCAAAATCACCTGCATTAGTTCTTAAATTCGTGATTAATTATTTCCTAATCCTTACATTATTCGTTTGAGGGAAGAATGATGCCATAAATGGAGGAGACTTCTTACTTACCCAATCGAATCTCATTTTCCTTGGTGAGAAATATGTTGGAAGACTGCAACAGAATTGGGTTATTTGATTTCATTAACTCTGAATTGCATAAAGTACATTACTAGTGACGAACAAGTAAATTACCTAACTATATCCATGATAAATCAATTTACATTTTTTTAAGATTTCAAAAATGGAAGATAAAATTTAGTTTGATGTCAAGGACTTGATCAGGTTTGAAGGCGGTTTTGATTTCAGAAAAAAGTATAGGCTAAGAAACATCTCCAAACAAAAACATTGTGATTTGCGAAGTCACCTTGAGATCTCGGTGGAGAACGCGGTTGGAATGTAGGTAGTCAATGGCTAGCAGAAGTTGGGTGAGCCACTTGCAGAGCTTCTGAAAACAGACTATCAAATAAAATAAACGGGGAGAGTTTCGACATAGAACCCAAAAAATATATATATATATATGTATATACTGAACTGCAATGCCATTTTACCTCCTCTGGAAATAATGTTCCTCTTGCTTTCTTTATAATACCAGCCCTGGCTTGCAAAGGAAGAGAAAAGAGTATTAATAAACACATCAATTGCCTAACTATTTAATATTTGCATAGATGGTAGTCACTGAGTTATGACTTGTTTTAGGTGAACCACCAGTAGCTACTTACATATCTCCTCCTTCGCAGTAGCTGGTCAAGATGTATATATAAGAGTCCTACACGTAACAAGCAATAACTGATCTGTGCTCAGATTGGAAAGGAATGTCATATCTCATACGTGGGAGATGAAGAGTAAACCAAGTGGTTACCTTTTCCTCCCAGGCGTCTCTGTATTCCACAATGTATGGGTTCCTCAGTTTTGCAATTAGAGCCATCTAAACAAATCATTTCGTAAATCATCCAAATTATTTTCATTTTATTCTCAACATAGGAGCAAATGATACAGAAATTAAGACTAATAGCACATTGATCTATTTTCCACATCCTACGGCAAAACAATGTTTATTTTATCCCATTTTCATTTCCTTCATTTATAGTTATATAACATTGCCTCGGTCAATTTTTGCTTGCAGACAATATCAGTATAAAGAATACATGGAACCGATCGAGGTATAAACTATGTATGCGGGTAGTTGAAGGGGTTGGAGAGATTAGCGATGAGGAAAATAAAAATGCAAAGATTAGCACCCAACGTTTAGTGTACCAAAGGGATATATGAGTTTTTTTCTTTTTTCCAACATAAAGCAGAAGAAATTGATGCAATTGTGTATATTTTTTGTGCATATGAAACATGAACAGGATGAGCATACGCGCTGTGATCATAAATACGAAGATCTTCACAAATTTATGTTCGTGTTAATAACGAGTAAATGACAAGAAGCCCAGTAGATCATTAGGTCGCGAAGTTGAGAAAACTTGAAGATCAAAGAGTGTTTTATGCTTCATGTCATATATCCAAGGCAAGAGCAGATGTTGTAGACTGAGTTAAATCTGCGGAGAACAATATATGCAAGAAAGCAAATAAAATTCTATTTATATTCTGCGAAAGAAAACCTCTTGCTGTGCAGTTCGTTTGAATTTCTCTGTTTGTTTGGCCAGCCTAATCTTCTTCAATACAAACCTGCCCATCACATGATAAGATGTTTAATTTAGCTCTTTTGATCATAACATAATATAATTTAATGTACCCCGTAAAAATGACAAAGCCAAACGTAAAAACGCAGAGGAAACGTGGACAACATATGGATGATAGATACCTCTTCTTGTCTGTCTTGTGAAAAACAAGCAGAGCAGCTCCAAAAGCCCCCTTCCAATCTGCTCAATCACCTCGTACTCTTCCATCTTTGATTTCATTTCCTCCATCTTCCCAACCTGCAAAATGAAGATCCAATAACAAATTTATAACCATCTGCTCCCCCATTTACTCCTTTATTACATGTACAATAAATGCCATTCATGCAGGAAGGTGTGTCGTGCAGAGTGCAGAAAATGAGGGAAGGAAGCATAAGTAACGCACCAAACAAACAAACTAGGCATGACCCAATACTGATTCAAGCGTCGTCACGCTTCAGACGTGATCTTCATCAAACCGCAATCTCGCAGAAAAGAAATTCACAGATCCGAGGAGTGCTTACCGAGCTGCTATGGCTTATATATGACGGAAACAAATGAAGAGTGTAGTGTCACGAAGGGCTCATGTGGAAGAGAACGTCCGCCTCTTACTGGAGGATGAGGAGGATCGATAGGCTGGCATAAGCATAAGAAGAAGAAGGACTAGTATTATAATTGTAGTAAAGTGTTAGGAGGAGAAGAGGAAAGCTTGGTGTTAACGAGATTTGAATAAAGAAAGGAGGGAAAGAAAACTGATAAACAAAGCAAGCGAGGGTATTATTCAATCACCGGCTAGGTGGGGAGTGGGGTGGGGGACCTCTTTCTTTCTCTTTTAATGGGTAACATGACTATGAGGTAACACCATACCACCATCTAAAAGGTGGCATCCTTGCTTGTATTTGCAGTTTATATATGCTGGGTGCAATGATGATGGTGGTTGTGACTTAAATAGAACAGGAGCAGAGAGCGAACACAATTCCAAATTCCAAATTCCAAATTCCAACTCTTAGCAGTGGGTGAACGGGAATTGATCTGCCAGTGTCGTCTCCTCGCGCCCTCCGGTCGCATTGCGCCTTCACATATGTACTTTCGTGCTTTAGTTTTGCGGGATCATATATTTTGGTTGGATACTAATTAGCTTTTTGCCATTTGAAGCGAAGCTTATCTTACCACAGAAGTATCATAATGGAAATCCACAATGGAAGAGCTTAACTTTATCTATATATATATATATATATATATATATATATATATATATATAGAGGGGGGGGAGTATGTGCTGCAGCACAGCCATCTTGGCTGTGCTGCAGTGTTTCAGCCGTTGGATTTTATCCAACGGCTGGACATTCCCCCCCACCATTTCAAAAAAATTAACGGGTTGCCCTGTTCTTCAAACCCGCAGCGCCCGCCCACCTCGCAGCCGTCCACCGCCTGCAGCGCCCGCCCACCTCGCCCGCCCGCCGCCTGCAGCGCCGCCAGCCACCCACTGCACCCGCCGGCCCGCCCGCCACCCACTGCACCCGCCCCCTGTTTTGGGTAATAAAATCGGTAGGGAGAGGGGGAAGGAAGTGAGGCGGTGGCGTCGTCCTTGGCTGGCAGCGGGCTGGCAACGGTGGGCTCGGTGATGGAGGTCTGGCGGCCGTCGGCGACCACGTCAGTCGTGCAGCGGCGCGGCGACCCAACCAATGTTTGTTTGTTGATCTGTGTTTGGCTGGGAATGTGTAGAGCTCCGGGAAGTCGTCGGTTTTTTTGTTTCGATATGATAAAAATTGATAAATGTATTGATATTGAATGAATTCGGAATGGAATGGTGGTTCGGACTGATATTGGGAGGTTTGGTTGTGAATGCGTAGGATCCCCCAACCTTTTGACATCCCCCCCACCGGAGGATTGGGAAGCCGATGTTGGCGGCTGCAGCCCGGGTCAATCAGGGCCATGGACGTCGCCGACGACGGCAGGGGTGGCACACCTCCTGATCTTCGGCCCCTCCCCTCTTCTACTTCCCAGAAAGGTAAAATTGTAGCAAGTGTATGGAAGAAGACCAAATAAAAAAACCATCTTTGTGCTCCAATTTCTAGTAGTTGGTTTTTTATGCTGGTTATAATGAGTTTGTGGTGTTGTTAATGTACAATTTGTTTCAATTTTGTTGGACGTCCCCTTTGTTTCAAACTCCAAGCATCTACGTCTATATGATCCCCTGCATTCTTCATAATAATAAATTTTAGTTAACTATGCCAATTGTCGTGCAGTTCAGATGACAGATATGGAGAATATTGGTGTTAGGGAGGGCATTCACCTGCTTGAAGTACATGCTTTCCTTCCACCTCTGATGGACTTGGGGTTGCCCATGCTTTTGGTCAGCTTACTGTCAAGCGAGATGAGCATCTCAGTTGATGAAAGAAAACATGAAAGGTATCTGTTATTTTTTTTACCTAATGTCAAGGGAAGAGCAGAATAAATTTTGTTTTTTTGTAGTGGCGCAAACATTTCCAGATACAACGTTATGATGGAGCATTTATCTTTTCTAGCATGAATGACAAAATTAGTACAATTAGCATTTCCTATTTTCAATTTCTGTGGGTGATAAAAAGCTTTCTTAACTCTGATTTAGATGTGAGACTAATATCAGAAGCACGAAGAGGCACATATTGCGCAGAGTATTTTTCTTTTACAAGAAGATGAAGAGGCACATATTGCGCACAGAAATTGCGCCTTCTGATTTTTGTTTGCTGAAATGTGTGAACATTTCAGTTTGTACTGAGCACTGGAACTGGGGTGAATGAAAGCGTATTCTTTTTTTGTGGGGATCAGAACGAAGAAGGCTTGAAGCTGCTTACCACGTACAATATACCATTCTCCATTGTTGCAAGTAACCGGTAAAGCTTACTCTGTACCTTGCCGTTGGTAAGCTTTGTTCTATTACCAATTACAGCTGAAATGTTGATGTGTGGGATTATATGAACCTGAATGACTTTAGTCCATTGGCAAGACTTTGGAGCGGGCATTTTTCATGATATATAGGCAAGTGCTGATAGATGGACAGTGGGCGGTTTTTGGCTATCGGCATGTGCTAACTGAAAATGAACGTTGACAGTTTGCTTAGCATTTAGTATATGACATTGCTTGCAGGACTTGACTGTGTAAATGTCTGTTGGGAGTGGGACTTCTCGGTTTTCTTAAAATGTCTGTTTTGTTGGTTGTTCCATTTTGCAGATTCTTAATTGCTTCTCTGTTTTCTTTTTGACTGCTCCACATGGTTTAGGTTTTGCCTGCTCCACATGGTTCTATTTGTAATGCAAAGGATTGAAGTGTGACGTGAACAGCAGGCATCTAATTTTTTGAACTTTTGATTAGTAAAAATGTTTGCTTTACTTGCTTTCAGAATGTTTTCATCTGGTGAATAGGTTCTTCTCCGTATGTATGTTCAACTAGTGTTGTATATGTTTGCTGATTTTTCTGATATTCATCCTGATGTTTCTGAATTTTTTGACAGGTACCCCATGTGGTTGTCTGCTGGTGTAGCTGCATGAAAAGTAGGTATTGTCAGTGCAAGCTCAAGCTCGGAATGGGCCAATTCTACAAGTCCAGAGCATTTATAATGCGATTATCACACATTGTATTTACTTTAAAATTGCCACACATCTTGTATTTACTTTAAACTGTTATGTTGTGGATCCTTAGCTCAAAATTGGCAGAGCACTCAAGAAATTCTTGAGGGATGGTGGTTCGAATCCATCAAGATCCTACTTAATTAAAATTTGATGAAAATTTGAGATGCTGAAATAACTTTTACCAATAATGTGAATCATTATTTTGTTTTACTTTTCGGTTCTGATCTTCCTGTCAGTCACTTTCACCGATGACTTCCTCGTATTTGATGACTTTAGTGTGAAAGAAAAAAACTATCGTGGATTTTTTATTTCATGAAAACTTGAGATGCGTAATTTATGTAAATACACAGAAATTCAAACTTGCAATCCACAAAATGCACAAAAATTACAATGACAATGTTTCCCATCATCTACAACCATACAATATACAAGCCCAATACATCCTATTGCATGGGGTCATTGTTACACTTGGTATGAACATTTTTACATGTTGTCGAATAATGACCTCTCTCATTACAAAGACTACACATCCTTTTTTTGATTGAGCTTGAGCAATTTCGTATCCTGCCTTCAATCTTTGACTATTCTTAGGACGACCTTTAGTACGCAAATGAGAGGGATCACGGACAACTATTTGAGGAATATGCTCCATTGAAGTTCTAACTTCCGTCTCAACAACCTCGCTGCTAGTTTGTCCTCGCAATGAAGATGAACTCCTAATCGCATCAAGCTGTTCAACCAAATTTTC